>JANHFX010020357.1:0-154324 GCA_027560015.1 Chloroceryle amazona
TGCTCTTCTTCTTCGGATAATTCAAAAGTCTCACCTTCAGGCCAGTTTGTTATAATTTCCAGAATCCCAGGGCAATTTGGGTTTCCAATATGGGCACGCTGTGTGATAAGGGTGATCCATTTGCTCCATGTGGTGGATCAGCTCACCTTCCTTTCATGTGAGACTGGTGACTTGGAGAGCCCTTATCAAGAGTGATAATGCATTCTGGAAGATGGTTGGAGAAATTCTTGCTATACATAATGCATGTTTCTCCTCAAGGACAAAGCTGAAAGTAGTTCTTGTAAGATGCTAATGATGGGGATGAGATGGAAATTCCCACCTTGAATTCAGACCCACAATGCCATTTAGCAGTGGGTGAGCCCTGGAAGCTGGAGTCTCCTGATGGATGCTATGCTGAGTGCTGCCAGGATGGGGTTTTGGGGGAGTATGGTTATAATGCAGTGTTTCAGCTACCCATGTGTCTAGATTCAACCCCCTCAGGATGTGAGACCTTCCCAGAGCTATTGTGGTGTTTGGTGGCGCCGTTGGCATCTGGGGCCAACTCTCAGTTGCGGAGAGGAGAGATGTCAGTGGCTCTACATGAGCTCCTGCACTAAAAGCATGAAGCACATGTTCTAGGGACCCTGGGGCTGGATCCCAGCTTCAGGTGACAGGGTTTGGCTGGTGGACTGAGGATATTGCATTAGAATGAGTGTGAATCAATAGAAGAGCAAAGAAGATGGCAGGAAAGCGTCATGAAGAAAATAAAAAACATCCATAAGGCCTATTTTCTTTATTGGCACTGGGAAGGTTGGTATGTATGTAGGTGGCAGGTTTGGCACCATCGGCCGAGGCTTGTGACGTGCCCTAGAGTCCATCATTTGAGACACAAATTTCAAATGAGTGCAGCTTTAAGTGCACTAGAAATACTCTCTGAGTGGCTTTTTGACAAATGTGCTCCTCTTCAATGGTGTGTCTCAGGAACACACACAGCAGCTGGTTCTGAGCTTTGATTTACCAAAACCTACCTGCCTCTTAGGGGCAGGACCTGAAAAAGTATCCCTTCAAGAAAGGAATTTCAGTATAGATGTATATGTGTCCAAATACATTCAGGACTATTTTCATCCATACATAAAAGGTTTGAATTTGTCCCCAACATGTTATATATAGGGGTTTAATGGTGGACTTGGCATTGTCAGGTTCACAACTGGACTCAATCTTAAAGGTCTTTTTTCAGCTTGAATGATTCTACATAGAAAACAAAGAACCACATGTACACTTGTTTTCTCAGTAAGAGAATTGCCCAGCACAGCTCTCTGCCACCCTGAAGAACCTATGTTATCTTCTTCTGAATAACCTTTATTGATCTATCACTAGAGCCAAGCACTGGTTCGAAGCCCCATCCAGCCTGGTCTTGAAACCATCCGGTGTTGGGACATCTACAACCTCCCTAGGCAACCTGTTCCATTGTCTCACCACCCTCATAGTAAAGAACTTCTTCCTGATTTCTAATCTAAATCTATCCTCTTCCAGTTTAAAGCCAATACTCCTTGTCCTATCACTACAAGCCCCCATAAAAAGTCCAACCCCCCAGCCTTCTTGTAAGCCCTCTTCAAGTACCAGAAGGCTGCAATAAGGTCATCCCAGAGCCTTCCCTTCTCCAGGCTGAGCAGACCCAAATCCCTCAGTCTGTCCTTGTAGGAGAGGTGTTCCAGCCCTCTGATCATCTTCATTGCCCTTCTCTGGACCTGCTCCAACACATGCATGTCCCTCTTGTACTGGAGGGTCCAGAGCTGGACACAGTAATCCAGGTGGGCTCTCACAAGATTAGAGGGACAAAATCCACTCCCTCAAACGGTTGTCCATGGTCTCTTGATGCAGCCCAGGATATGGTTGGCTCTCTGGGCTGCATTTGTATATTGTTTGCTCATGTTGAGCTTTTCATCAAGCAGCATCCCTGATTCTCAGGACTGCTCTCTGTCTACTTATTGCCCAGTCTGTATTTGTGCTTGATGCAGAGCCTTGCACTTGGCCTAGATGAACTTCATAAGGCTAACATGGGCCCACCTCTCAAGCCTCTCAAGGTCCCTCCAGATGACATCCCTTCCCTCCAGCCTGTCAACCACACCACTCAGCTTGATGTCATCCACAAACTTGCTGAGGGTGCTTTTGATCCCACTGTCCCTTTTTTGTTGTTAGGTGTAAAATGTCTTTAATCTCCCTGTGTATATGGGGGTTTGAACAGGAGCAGATATGTATATTCTACTGGACTGCTGAAAAACCTTTGGCTGCAGCACTTCAGTGTATGTGAGATTAGCACAAAACACATTAACTGTGGGACCGTGTAACAGGATAGCAGATGGCCAACACATCTGGAATTATTCTGGGCTGGCAATCCTGCCTGGCATGGATGCTGGTGTGGGTGATGAAATGGAGTCATGATACCCTAGCATTTGATGGATGGGTGTGCAGCCATAGCAGCAGTGTTGCTAAAGCAGCCCTTTTAGATTGTACTAGCACAAATGACCATACAAACAAGCCTTCCTCGAGTCCATGTTAAATAAGTACAAAAGTACAAAAGCACAAACTAGATCTCAGTTTCCCTGTCCTGAGATCATAAATAATCCTGACTGTAGCTTTTTGTGTGTCTTGCTCTTCAATGTTGCTTCTCCAGTGGCAGGACCCCTCATCTTCCTCCTCTGTCCCTGGCTGAGCTTCCACTCTGCAGTTATGGGCTGGGGAGGGGAGGGGCTGGCAATGTAGTCTCTATTTCTGTTCCCTGGGTATATACAGTTCCCTGTATATGCCCTTCCCCTCCATTTTATACATAAAATGTGGCATAGAAGACTCTGGAGACCAGCAGGGAAGGGAAGGTGAGAACCTGCAGGTCAGCTGTGAAATGCTGTGTTTGCACTGCAGCAGGAAAGATCATCATCAGATAGCTGGAAAAATTTCCTAGTGGGCAGTGTAGTGATATACTTAGTTGAATATTCTGAGGAGGTGGTTAGGGACAGATGAGACATACATATCTCATAGGCAGATTCAGCTGATCCTGCTTGAGGCAATAGAATGTATGAGCTGGACCTGCAAGATGCCTTCCAACCCTGTTTTCTGTGAGACTGCAAATCTGTCATTTAGGCTCATGCGGTATTTCCCAGTGTGCTCTGACAGCCTGATGGCTTTCAGCCCTCATGGGCTCCTGCACTGTGCTCAACACTAGGACATCTGAGACCTGATTGCTATGTGGCGTGCTCAGCCTGAGGGGTCTGCTCAGGTCAGAGATGCCTTGTAAAAGTAAATCCAGGAAGAATTTTTCATGCAAATAACATGTCCAAGGCTGAGCAGCCTGGTTGCACTGCATTCCTCAGCACAAGGGTAAATACCTGGCCTTGTAGAGTTTGTGCAGCAGTGCAAAGTGAGGGGATTATCACTGCAGTGAGCTGCATAGGTACTGTCAATCTCCAGCTCAGAGCTCACTCAGGGCACAGTCAGTGGGACAGCATCTTTCTCATCCTACACCTGGATAGTACCTATGTGGGCCAAGAGGAGAACAGTGTGTACAATGAGATGCAGCCTCTTGCTTTTGGAAAAACTTCAAGAGTCATGGACTGACTGCCACTCTTTATGCTCGGTCAGCAGGATGACCAACTCTAGGAGTCAGCTTTTATCCTTAGAGTGTCATGCCACCTTGTGAATGGAAGAGGTGATTTATTCCCACGTAAGTATATGACTTTATATGCCACAACACATCAATAGGCACTAGTCATCCCAGCCCACGTTCAGTGGCTCAGTGACAGTCTGACTCCAAGGCCCAAGCCATTCATACCTTAGAAATCCTGCTCACATTGCTGGGACTTCTAGTCAAGGCACTTGGCATGCTGTGACAGCCCTATTGAAATGAAGTTTTACTCCAAATTCTACTGTTGTTGCATGCAATACGGACTTTGAAAGTCTCCTTTTTTCACTCCAGGTTAGAAAACTTTTTTGCTTGCCTTCATAACTTCTATTGCAATAGAAATACAAATGTTCATTCTCTTTGCCATTGTGGAAAGAGAAGTTGTAATGGGTTATTGAGAAATGCTGTACATGTGGTTGGGCTGTAATAAAAGAAAATTGCTCTTTCCAGGCTGCTTGGATCCAGGACTTGGATTCATCATTGTCATCCTGGAGAAAAGGCCTGTGTGGAAACTCAAATCTGGCTCCAGATAACTTCCAGTGAGATTCATGGCTTGGGTCAGGAATGCTGTTTTGTTCTTCGCTGTTTCCTAGTGTCTGGTTTTGTGGATTTTAAGGTGCAGATGTAATTTTTTTTCTTGGTCATCAGTGTTGCCAGAAGTAAAATAGCTTTTGATGAAATCACCAATTTGAAGCAAGCATGCAAAGACCACGGATAGGCTGTTGCTGGCACCTAGATTCAATTTTACCTCCTATGAAATACAGGTTTCATAAAATGCTCCACGACTTCTCTGAGCTGTTTCAATTTTCTTCAATCAGTTTTGAAAAAATATTTTAACTTCTTCAGCCAGTCAATTTTCTTGACTTTTTGATGAGTTTCTTGAGCTTTTGATCTGTTATATCCAAATTAGTTGAAACAGAACAAAAATACAATACAGGAAATGTAGCTGCCTTACAGAACCAATGGGCAAAATTCATTTTGAGGTACAAATCTGGAGTGAATTTAGTGGCTTTATGCCAGATCTGAATGGAAATCAAAGGTGGGCTGTTTATTTTGATGCCAATTTTTATATAAACTCTATACAAATTGCAGAAATTAACTCTTTCTCTATATACATATTTGCATGATGAATAGACTATATAACAGACATACTGTTGCACTAAACTTTCAGGCATTTGTACTGGAACAACTCTGTAACTTGCTGTTATTTTAAAAGGTGCTATCCCATGTCTTTGTATCTTGTTCTTTTTGTATGGCAAATTTGCCATTTTTCTGAATACTTATAAATGTGAACATAAGGTATCTACAAGGCCACGGTAATTAAATATGTAATTAATAATGCAGTATGCAATTTAAAGATGTGTTCAAACTGTAAGTGCTGAGATATTATATTTCAATGTTGCTTTCATTAAAGATGTTACAAGTTAAAAATCAGGTATCTACTGCTGAAAAGCTGTTGGATACCCATTGGGAGAGAAGTTCTGAATGTTATTGTCCATCTATTTACTTTGCTGAATATTCTGGGATTTTAAATCCCATTTCCCGTCACAGTAGGGATGTTAGATCTTGCTTCCTGGCCCAAATCCAAGGCAAAGAGTGAGTTTCTGCATATCAATGTGCCCTACAGTTGAATATACTTCTTGATAGTTTGTCCTGGAAATATTACATAGTGTACTTTTTGCTCTCTGTTCCACATTCAGGTGTTGTAACAGAGTACCTAAGCAATATAGTGAGTGGCATTTTGTCAGTCCTTCAGAGCCTTTGCCAGGAAAGCCCTTGTAGGTGCAGAATGGTGTCCTGAGGTCTCCTAACTCTACCAGGTTATTACCCCACCTTTATGGTCAGTGGTAGCCAAAGGGCCCCTTGTATGTAAAAGTAGGATCTGGCTGTGAGCATCTGTATCATCCTACAAAACATCAAGATCCTTTGAAAAAGCTCTGTAAGTACTGATGGATAATGCATGTTGTATGGGAAGCCCCTTAAGTGTTATTGAGAGAAAAATTTTGTCCTATTTTAAATTCCATTTATTAATTCTCTGTGCAATTTTGAGCTTGAAGACAAAATGGTAATGTGGGAAATGGCAGTGTCATGCATGTGAGTATTATATCAGCAGCTCAGAATTGCTCCAGCTCCATTCATGGACCGGGTACTGCACCCATGTGGGGAAAACTGCAGGGAATCATGCTTTACCTGTCTTTGTGTTCCTTAAGTCCAGAGCAGGGCTCAGATCTCATCTCTCCTTGTCAATGCAAACTGATGGGACTTTCAAAATTCCAATAAATGCAAAGTTAATTTATTTTGCCTTTTTGCCTGCATGTTGTGCAGGCATTGCAGAAAGGATCTGGTCATTTAAGTTATAGGGACCTGGAAGCCCCACTACAAGGTCTGCATCCACCATGCTGATTGATAAATAAGCAAAAAAAGAAAAAAAAAAAGTGAACCAAGCAAAACAAGGGATAAGATAATAGATGCTTCAGATTTTCCCTTGAAAGAGCAGTAATTTATTGAAAATTCAAAGCTCTTAATTAAATATATAAAACAATCACTCACTCTCTCACTTTTAATAAGGTTTCTAGAGCAGAGCAAAGGTGTGAAGTCAGTTGATTAAGGCAAATCATGTAAATTTTATTTAAATCAATGAATCTTTCCAGATAGATCCTAAAACATATCATCAATATATTTGATTCCACAGGCATAATCCTTAACACGCAACTGCCTTGCACAATAAGCCAAGGAGATGCTCAGTTGCATTCAAGGGAAATAAATTTAATTATAAACACATCATAGATCTGAACATTTCATGAATGTGGAATTCAATGTCTTGTCAGCCTTCCAGCCCAAAACACCATCAAACTTTTATAGGAATCAGACTCTGTCCTGAATTTATGTGTACTGGCAAGTATCTTCACCAGAGGAAAGCATAAAAAACATGTTTTATTTTTTTTAACATTTTTAAACTTCAAGCTACTTTTGTCTTTAGTAGAACTATCCAGTGTTCAATAAAGACAGGAGTCCAGTTATTAAAACTTGTCAGAAAAGGGAGAAATACAAAAATCTACCTGATCCAGATGGCCACAGCATCACACTTAAAATACTGAGGGTTGTAGAGGGACTGGAGGTGTGAACAGGTGCAACAAGCCATTCACAGCCCACATCTGTGGCCAGAAATTCATGTTCTTTCTTTATTTTAAATTGAGGGCTCCTTTTGGTGCTGAGTTGTTACTCAGTGATTCTACCAAGGATCTTAAAGGTGGAGCTAATCTCACAGTGATTCCTGTGACTCAGGACAAAGAGTCACCCAGTGAGCAATGACCTGGTGTGCAAAGAGGGACAAATACCCTGCTAAGAGGAGCATCGAGTTCTCCTGGGGATGAAGAAGCAAAGCTTTGGGTGTCCACAGGAGGACTGGAGCTCCCTGGTTCTGATACAGGCCTTGCTGACCACCAGAGTCCTGTTAACACTAATGGAACACAACATAGGGCATCTGACTTTAATAGAACTTCAATAAGTCTGTTTTCTTCTTTTATTTACTTGTTACTATAACTCAGTGTTGTCTCCTCAGCTGTGCAGATGCCCAATTCTTCCTGGATTCCTTTAAGAGGTATGATTTACAAGTATTTTACTGCATGATTATTTTATTTAATCTTAACTCCAGGTTATACTAAATATTCCATAAATTATAATGGAATATTACATATCAGATGTTTTAAAGGTTTGTTATGCTTTGGAAATTGTGTGAAAAAAGACAGAAAAAAAAATTTGAAATCCCTGAAACATCCCCTTTCAACATTTTCTCACAATGTTCCAGTTAGAGAGTCAAAAATAGTTTTAATTTTGAAATGTGAGTTTATTATACTTTAAAGAATTAACAAAATGAAGTGTCTTCATTGTTTCTCCAGTGGTAAAGTGAGAGACCAGGCAGCAAGCAGCAAAGGTGTGAAAGACAGGGTGGCTCCAAGGTGCTTATAGAGGGTCAGCAGTGGGGTTTACTGTTCTCAAAAGAAGGCATCTGTATTAGTGTACTAAATATCATAAATGTATAATGAGGGAAAACTGCTCTGCTAATAGAGTCATTTAGCTCAGAATAAATTTTTAATCTTCACTTTTTGCAGGCTTAATTATTAAAGCCAGTTTCACACTAGCTGGGGTGTCACACACTAGATTTGTCTCCTCTTGGGGAGATAAAACATATTTATTTACACGGCAGTTTTCCAGTGACCTGGCAGCTCCCACCTACCAATTTAACTTCTTCCATCTTCCATGATTTGCATTTAGCTTGTTGGTTTTAATGTTGCAACAATAAATAGGTTTTATTTATAACCAAATTAAAGTTGTGCTGGTCTCAAGGGCTTGCAGTTGCTTTCACATTGCCCTTTTTTTCAGTGCCTGTGTGGAAAGTACCAGTGTAAGTTTGCATTTTCTTTTCCTCATCAGTTCTGCAGACTGTCTTGTGGTATTTTATCATCCACCGAGATTGAAAAATTATGAGCTGAGGAATAAGAGATCAGACATTTTCCTCCTGCCAGGGACATGCTCTGAAGCATATGCTGGGGAAAAGGCACAGGTTGCAGCTGGGTTGGGAGGACTCAGCCCCAAGTCCTGGGGCAGTGTGGAGGTGCTGGGTCACCACTGATGGGCTGCCTCCTCCTGCACACAGGTGTGAAGGTGGCAGCTCCCCCGCATGCAATAACCGCACCATGCCTACAGCTCTATTCCTGCCACAGCAACAAAGCTATGAAACTAAAACCAAGCAAACACAGAAGCCCAGGCGCAAACCTCATGGGAGGAAAAGGACATGTTTTCTACGGTGTGTAATACCTGCTACATCACTTTCCTGTGCAGCCTACCAAGGTTCTTTTTTTCCTATTGCATTTTAATTTAGGTTGTGACTGCTTTTTCTGAGTGCCCGTTAAATATGCTTATAATGCAGAGTAGGAAATAGAGGTAATTAACTGTTCAACCCTCCACTGCAAACTTGGAACTAGAGGTTTTGCATGAACTAGAAAATCTCAGTTTAAATCAGAGGAAAGTAGAGCCCAAGCAAAGCTTATTTGCTTTCCTTAATATGTAGCATTACTTGGGTACAGTTATTTCACCTGATATTTAATAGTTTTCCCCACACTTACCTGGGGTGGTGGCAGTGCAGATACGGGAAAGCAAAATCCTGCCTGCATGCACTGTCCACACCATGGAGGAGAGGTACCTGTGGTCAGTGAGCTGCATCAGTAGCTGTTATTTTTAGATTACATTTTTGTCTGTGCAGTATTTATATCTATCTCAGATCACCCTTGCCAGAGGGTGTTAACTAACACCTTGCCAGCAAATTTCATTGCTTCCAATTTCTACCTTTGTGTTTACAGAATCACAGAATTTCCTAGATTTGAAAAGACCTTTAAAATAATCTAGTCCAATCATTAACCTAACAAAACAGGTGGGGATCCTCACACCTGGTAGCTTCCAGGGAGAGTTAAGCTTTCACCGATGAAACAGCAATACTGATGATACTTTTTGCTAAAGGTTCTAGAAATTTTTGTTACTCAAATGTTAGGATCTTTTTTATTTAAAAGAAGCTAGATACTATTAATGACAAATACAAGAAACTGGATACTATTAATAAAATCAGGTGCCAAGTATTTCAGTCATCGTTTGAAAGTGTTTTTATAAGCATCTCAATACAATGATTATTAAATCTGTAGAAATATTTTCCCCAGCTAATTTTGCTATCACAATCAATACAGAGCATTTTTCCAAACTCTTGGTGATGTCCTCACTGTTATAAGTACATAAAGCTAAAGGTAACATATTAAGGTGAAGATGTCACTGTTGCTTCTGATTAACCTCTTATACTATAATCTGTTGATCTTGAAAATAGTAAGGAAGAGAAGGCAGGTCTTGTAAAGATTGGCAAGATACTGTCTGACAGTGAAGAAGCAAGTGATCACAGCTGCTTGGGGACATGCATGTTGGAAGATGGCCCAGACACTGAGCACTGAGCACTGCTGCAAGGCACCTTGTCCCATAGAAGAGTAGGATGATGGGCTCCTCCAGTAACCTGTGGGAACCCTCCAGTAACGTGTGGGAAGGAAACCTGAGTTATCACAAGGGACTTAAATCCAACTGATATATGGAAGTCTCAGGCTGTCAATGCTAAAAGATTTTTGAAATATTTCAGCATTATAGATAACTATCTCCTAACTCAAAAAGTGTTGCATTAGGCAACACTTCTCATCCATCTTCTGATAGGGAAAGAGGAAAGTTATGTTTCTAAGAACACTACAGTACAACTCAGTACAACTAATTCTGGCTGGACTGCACTGCCAAGAGCATCATTACTTGCCTTCATTATGGAGGGCAATTTGTTAGCAGCAGGTGCTGCAGTGTAATGGATCAAGAACAATAAGATTCAGTGAAAACAGAAGCTAGCTCAAACTGGAAAAAAAAAACAAAAAAAAACAAAAAAAAACAAACCCAACCCCCAAAAAGCAGTGTTTTTTTCTGGAATGAGGAAAACTAACTCTGGGAACAATTTTCAGTAAAGTTGTGGTCAAGTCATTATTACAGGAAATTTTCACAAATACAACCAGATTTTTCTCTCTGAAATCTATGCTCTGGTTCCCACAGCAATTGGACTCATGGCAGGAATTAATGCAAGGTGGCGCTGTGGCCAGCCAAGACACTGTGTCAGGAAGAATAATCACAGTGATACCCTCCAGCTTGGCAATTTCTGAATCTCTGAATTTATCTATCCCAGTGGGTATTTCACTCTCTTCTGCTTTTCGACGTTTGCATTTAAAACAATGTATTTAGACGCAGTAATGTGGCATGGCAAAATCTTCTTTAAACAGAAATTGCATTGAGGAGAAACAAGAGCTGCAAGAGAAGGGAGAATATTTTCTTGATGCTTCTTTGCACCCATGTGGTCCCTGAGAAGGTCTGTTCCCCAAACTGGGCTGACATGTTCTGATTATGGCATTGTCTTTGGGGTGGTGGGTGTCTCACAGCCCCATGTTGTGCTGTGTAACTGCAATCTGACAATGCCTAGAGGGCAAATTGGCATCACACCCTATTTTTTGGGCCACCCAGAACAAAGGACAATCCCTTCAGACCCCAAGTTCAGCAGCTGGGGTTATGTGTGCCTGCAGTAGGTATGGCACCCAGGATGGACAAGTCTGGCTTTAAGTGGCATTGCATTTAGTTTCAGCAGAATTTTGACCCCTGGTTTAGAGGAAAATGGGAGAGTTTATGCCTTTAGGATTCATTTTGTTTCACTTGGCTAACACACTAAAGTTAGACTGTTAGGTATATTGTTGTGTATTTGCTTGTGCTTTAGTTATTGTTAATGATCCTGCCCTTTATGTCATGTAGCATTACTTCTCCCATTCAGTTTGTTTCTGTGCTCTTGGAGATAGCAGTATGCCAGTTAATGTCTGCACTGGTAATTCCTGCTCCAAAAAGGTTGAGAAGTCTGTCTTTCAGAGATCTTCAAAGTACACAGGCAGACCTGATCTCTTCAGCATGTGTTTAGAAGGAGAAAAACCAAGGACAGAAATGTAAATGGAGAGAAAAGGAGAGAAAGCCATGAAGCTGAGGAATGGGCTTTCATGGAGTTGTAGAAAAAGATGAAAACAAAGGGGTTTCAAATGGTATCAGACATAAACAGGCATCTGAATGAAAGTAGCTGTGACTCAGCTCATTCAAGAGGGGTAATACTTCCAAAATATCAATGTAGCTCTGTGCAGAGGGCATTTTCTAATGACTTTAGCGCTGATGGAGCGATGAGGTGCCTGCTCTGTATCCTTCAAGGAGTTAGCAGGGGTGATAGCATACACATTATGCTACTTCCTCAGAAGGCAATGTTATTTTACTAAGACATTATTTTATCAAAACAACTTTATTTTACTCTCAACCTGGTAGGCAGGTTAGCCAGTGCAACTGGGCACCCAATATGTCAGGAGGGAGAGGTAGATCCTCCATCAGAGTAAGAGCGTGACTGGCTTGGTCCAGTCAGGTTAGATAAGCCATCCTGTGAAAGGTATCAGACTGTACCTCTCAGGAGCCCAGAAAAGCACTAATAGGTCTTTTGCAGTTAGAGACAGCAAAATCCATGGTCTTATCACATATTTGGTTAAAGCCACTCCTGGAGATAGTCACATGAATGCACACTGAGTTATCTGCAAGAAAACTGTCTGGCCTGTCTGGATGGGGGGAAGGAGCGGTGTAAATGCACCTAAAAGACTTCCCTCCATGCAAAGTCACCATTAAACACTTGTTTTATAGCAAGAGAGAAGTGCAATCTATTCATATTCTATTGCATTAAGTTAACATGACAGATTAGCTCACAGCAATGGATCACTGCACTGGGAGATATCTGGAACAGCTCACTGTGAACAAAGTCTTCTGAAAGTCCTGGAAAAGGACGTCCTACCAGTAAAAGGCCATCCTTATACATCTGGAGGTGGTAGGTCCTGATTTACATCTCTTGCCATGAGAGTTCCAGAATGGAGAGTGGAGGAGGAAGGTAATTTAACCGTGCATGATGTCTTTAGGCTAAAATGTCATGTGCAGAAAGGATTCCACTCAAAACTGGTCAAAGGATGGCTTTTTAAAGGATTTTCAGAGAACTTTGCTCCCAGTAAGGTGTTCCAGACTATTCCCTCTGCTTGATAAGACCCTGAGTAGTCTGGAAAGAGTTGTGTGTAAAGGAAATGACACTTCTGAGATGTAACCAAGCAGTACTGGCTTTGGGGCAGGGTTTTGCACTGAGATGATTACTAAGGCTGCAGCAGGGATGGAGAATTGGCTACAAAACAGAGATTTGCCAGCTGATGGAGGCTGCAACTAAGTCCAACACCTGCATATAGGATGCTACTGGAAGAGGCTTCCGAAAATACCTTCCAATACAGTTTTCCACATGCATGAGACAGGAAAGAGCTCCCCTGTACTACCTTTTGGATTGAGTCCGACTCTGAGCAGACCGGATTGAGCCCGACTCTGAGCAGACCAGGGAGCACAGAGGGACTGGGGAAGCCCAGGCCCCATCAGTGGTGATTCAGGAGCACCCTGGCATGGGGTGGTGTTGGGCTCCAGCCTCCTAGTCACCTTTTTTGCTCCACTTAAGCAGTCATAGAGAGCAAGCAGCTCTGCTTTCATTCTATTGGGAAACAAAAGAGTGGGGAGTGCTGCTGTGATTATGGCCTTTTCCACTCTTTCAGACCTCTGGAAACAGATCTTTGTTAGCATTATTGTCAATCATAATTAATTAATTTCCATTCCCATCACTAAAACAATTTTGATGCTTTACATTTTTTTTCACTGATATTCAGAGCTAATTGATTTCCAGTGCTTACTTTCTCTGCAGCAGAAAAAGCATCCCTTATTGCCAAGCAGAAGTCAGCCGTGCTCTTTCTCCACCACAGCATGGTCTGTCTTTTCTTTTGCCAGTCAGTCAGAGGGAGGTGAAGACACTGTGTCTCCATCTCAGGTGTGAGCTCCCTCTCTGCAGAGCCCTGAGGAGCTGGTTGGAAGAGATATGAGGAGGTGACCCTTCATCTTTACCAACACCAGGGTCCTCCAAGTGCTGCCAGTCACAGCAAAATGCATACAGGAGGAGCAAACATCCCTCCTGATTTGTAGATGAGCATTAATTAGCCCATAGCAGATGCACAGACACTTTCTCTTCTTTGCCTAGAATGCTATCATGTCCAACTATGGAAGGAAGAAATTGAAACAGGTCAGAGACATTGCCCTGGGCAGCCAACCTTGTTTCATGGGGGGACACAGAAAAAAGAATGCAACTGTTATCCAAAATGGAGTTTTATTGCAACCAAAGTTGCCCAGCACTCCTTCTGGCCAAAACCAAGTTTGGGCGTCTGTTGGAAATTAACTACTACACGTCTAATTCCCAAACGTTAAGGAAAGCTGAATCAAATTGTCACACATTCACTCACAAAGGGGAAACCACCCACACAAGAGTGCCCAAGATACATCTCACCCAAAGGATGGGGTGGGGAGTGGGTGAGGCTCACTCAATCCATGGAGACTAACTCAATCCATGCAAGTGTCCTTGGACTGTGTGACCAAGGGGAGGGTCCAGCTGCCAGGCCCACTTCTCTGAACCAACCACCAAGAACCAACTCCTCTGTCTCTTAGGTGGGACCTCCTTTAGACCCTAATCAAGGGTGCACTGTGGTCATTCTAAGTGGTTGAGAGGACAAGTCCAGAGAAGCCTAGACCCTGAGCTTTTTTACTAAGGGTCCAGACTCTGAGGTGCCTGTCAATCACCATGAGGTGCAGCGTAATGGCCAAGGTGTCAAACTGCTCCAGCATACCCTGTTTGCTTTGTCTGTTTTGTCTGTCGGGGAGGCTGCACCTGCCACACCTTGCAAATAGTGATTTCTCTTGACAGGAGAAAGAATAAATTTTGCTGTTGGATGTCTGTGTTTAAGAAAATGGTCTGGTTTTCTTATAACTCTTCCATATGCTTCTAAGTCCTTAAACCCCTTATAAATGTATAGATATAGATATAGAAAATAAACAAGTGCCTTTCTGCTTGTGTTCTATATGAGCAGGATAAAACCTCAGTTTCCTCTTTCAGCTGAAAGCATCCGAAAAGGCAGTGCCTTGCTACAGCCTCTTAAGGGAAAAGGCTGAAATCATATTGGAGGCTTTAATATTTGTCAGACAACTTTTTTCTTATTTTTGTGTCAAAGAATAAGAGAGAAATAAAAGGAGGTGCATATTTCTTCTAAAATCTAAGGAATAATATGTTGAATTTTACATTGCTATAGCAACATACACATTGGTACTGTATGCACAAGGAGCTGAAAAACAATTGTAGCAATCTAATATTAGAGATCAAAAGTAAGGCAAAGCAGAGGAATCAAGCATGTAATTTGTTCATTGTTCATTTATCAGACTCAACATGAATATTTTTGTATCTCATGCTTGGACTCAGGGGAGTTACATCATGCAGTCATGGAGCCTTACTTTGAAAAGAGCTTTTTGCATTAAAAAACAAACAATATCAACAACAGCATTCTTTTAACAGATAACAGATGAAGAAAAGCAGTTTTATTTCCAGCAATAGAAATCAGTTAAGAGAATTAGTGGCTGTCTGATGAATCAAGCTGTGTGTGATAATGAGATGGGTTATAAATAGTGTCATTAATTCACATGTCCTTCTAACACATGCCACTCCAGTTAATGTACAAATCCCAAATCCATCAATGCAAAATACACCAACCTCCTTATTAGAGTATCTAACCGAATGAAGCCTGGTTTGTATGTATGTTCTGTCTAGTGCTCCCACTCAGGAGTAATTACAGGGCAGCATTTCTGCTCCTAAGCTAAGAGGTAGAAGTATTTCTGTCACCAGAAAGTAAAGCTTTCTTCATGTCTTGTACTGCCTTTTCCAAGTGTTGGTGTGTGTTATAGGGCAGCACATCTCCCTGTGCCCTGCAAGGAGAGGCTGCCCCAGCACCAGTGCTGGGACGCTTCCACATTCTCCAAAACCTCTGTCTGTTTCACAGTGTCCCTTGACATCTTACCGCCAGGCCCCTAAAGCTAAATAGAAGTTCTTTATCCTTCTGCTTACTCCACTAGCAGCAAAATTTCTGCCAGGCAAGGGTCACTGCTGGTGGCAGCTGGCATTTGTCTCTGTCAAAGGCTCAGCTGGGTTCCTGGGACTGCTGAACAGAGGGATTTCCTGAAGGCTGGCCCAATCCCTTGCAGGCAGGCCCTGAGGTTTCTCACTTGTTGAGCATGATTATTAGCAATCAGACTTATACCAGAAGGAAAGGCAGAAGAAACCATTCTATTTTTTTCTTTTTTTTTTCATAATTTTTCTAATAAGCTTCTGGACTATTGACCATACTTCTGGAAATTGCTGGGAGAGAGCAGTTATCTTCAATACTGCTCAGAGTTTCCAGTGAATGCATCCTTCCTTGCCTCTCTCAGGGTGCTCTGGGATGTCAGTGCTGCAGATGTGTTTACAGCTGGCACAGCAGCCAAAGGAAACCACCGTTGCAACCCACAAAGTGGTCTTTTGTTGTCAGTATCACATGCAGCCTGAGGAGCATTTGCCCTGTTTCCATATTAAGAGGGAATGTGATGTGTGTTTTCCATCAGTGGGCAAACTGCATGTCTACAGTATTATGGCTTTTTATCAGTGACATTTTCCATGGTGCTCATATTCTCTTAGTCTCAGAGCTAGCACAGTTTCGTTACCTCCAAAGATAGTGTTTGAATTGCCCATCTATTAATATAAGTTAAACTTTTGGTAATTATGGGCTTTCCTAAATAATCTAATAAGGATGCCTCTGCTTTGATGGGGTGGTTAACTGTAAAGCAGTATTTATAACCTACCTATGGAAACTGTGATCATCAGGAATGCCTGACCTGGAGAAAAAGGGTCCTCTCTGCCCCACACAGCCTGATACAACTTCTTGATGGGAAAAGGAGCTATTGGTTTAAATACAGGAACCATTGACCCAGTTGTCATTTCATCAAGGAATTCAGGGGATCTTTGGTTTAATTCCTCCTTTCCCACTCCTGATGCCTGCTCCAGCCCACATATCTGATCCCACTGCAGCTGCACTGGACATGGTGCCTCCCCTGGGGAGTGAGGATGATGTGTCCCCCTGGCCACCTATGTCATGGAGATACAGTCTAGTTTTGATTGTTTGTTTGTTTGTTTGTTTGTTTATCAGTGACACTGCTGATTTTGATGTTGTTAGGGTGGATCTGTGTTGTAGCAGAACATAGAGCTGCGTCAGAGAGGTCATCCTACTCAGCCCTCTATAGTGTAAAATAATCACAACAGCTAGAGCTAAGGTGGAGCAGGAGACTTGAACTGGTTTCCCTTTTGTGTGAACTGCCATGATTCAGCTGTGGCTTGGAAAACCCCATTCAGAATGAACGCTAATTATCCTGGCTGTAGTTAGAAAGAGTTATTTAGAATGCATGCATCTGGATATGAGCAATAAGATGATAAACAGTAAGCAGGGTGAGTGATGTCTCCAACTCATCTGCGTTTTAAGGGATTTCATTCCTCAAAGCATCTTCCTGGGAGGTTAAGCCATGGAGCCAGAACAACATGAAGCATATACGAAGACTGAGGTTGCTGCTTTCTTTCCAGTGACTTTCTGGCATTAAGTTCTGCATCCCTCCTGGGCAGGGAAAGAAAACTGTGGTCAGTCCCAGTCTGTTCCATCTCGGTTTTACTGCTCCTTCCTCTTCAGTGGAAAACTCCTCAGAGTCCTCCCCTGATGTAATGAGATGTCCCTCCAGTGGGAGACAGTCCATAGGCTGTTCCTGCAGCATTGGCATAGCCAGTCTTAAATCCTCTTGCTCTAAGATATCATTGCTTTGCAACACAGTTGCTATAAAATGTAACCCTATGGTCACCAGGTCACTGAAACACATTAACTTCTGCAGAGACTGAAGGGTCAAGCCTGTATTGGAAATTCTCCCTGTCTGGGATTTGTGCTGGGGATATTCTGCTCTGAGACTGCTTGCTAAGCCCAAATGCCCTGAAACCACAATACTGACTTACAAATCATGAGATGTAGAAAGTAATATAGCTGGTGGTTTTTTTTTTTCTCCTTCTAGAATTTAAGTCTTCACAGTGACCATATTCAGGCTTTATTGTGAGGCTTTCAGGGAAATAAAGAAGATGTTGAGATCTCCCTGTAATCACCTGCCTCTGGGAGCTGCAGGTCCAGATACCAGAAAAGCTGGTGAAATCACAAAGGATTCAGAGCTGGCTTATCCAGCTACAGAAGATAGTGTGTTCACTGTAGTAACAGGCAAGTATTACTGGTGATGTGCAAGAAGATTCAGTATAATTCCAAGTGCACTCATTCAAAAAGAGAAGCCAGCAATCCATGGAAAAAGTGTGGGGAACAGGGATCCAAGTGATCTTTTTTGGCATCCCTAGGACTAGGGGGTACTCAGCATATGGAGTGAAGAGGAAACCAAACTGTGATTTTGGCTTGAGTCAAAAGTCAACCCGAAGTGTCTCCTCTGAAACCAGCCCAAAGTTGCAAAAAGTCAATGTCTGTGAAACACCTGCAGATGCCTCTTTACAGAAAATTATTCCCTTTTGAATCTCTGCTAAAATAATCTGGTTCTGTAAAACAATGCTGCTTTCTAGCCAGTGCTGGCTTAAAATCTCCATGATGGTGGTTTCTTGTTTGGTTTCTGCAACTGGGTTGAAGATAAACCTGTGTATCAGGTTGGGCACTAATACCAGAAGAATGGATTTAATTCCTGATTTGGCCTCAGTGGTTCCTTCATGGATTAGGTAAAACATTAGTGTTTATAACCTGTTCTTAAAGATAGTGGACTTAGCTTTCATGACAGCTGTGGGTCTGCCTTCATCCTTTGCTATGGCTGCCAGAACTGCCAGTCCTGGACATGGCATAAAACGTATACAGCTTTTTCTAGAAGAAATTAAAAGTGGTTCTATTATATCGATGGATGTCACATATCAATATAACTTTAATGCCTAAAAAGGTTATAATCACCTTTATACTTACTTAATGGCATCATTTTAGAAGTGAATTACTAATATCATATATTGCCTTCTTTTCCTACAGTAAGTGGTCCCTCCCTGCTGTATTTTATTGCTTATTGTAAATTCATTCAAGCAGTATAGTTTGCTTTCAGCAAGGTAACCCTGAGTTACTTTTTCTGTCCAGGATAAATTGAGATAAATTTTGCCTGTGCCTCGGTTTTGCTCATGGCATCTATCTTTGCCCATGAAAAGTTACAGCTGGAGTTGAACAGGACTTGAGAAATGATAATATCATACTGCAGAAAGTTACAGATCACCAGTCTGCAGTCAAGCCGTGTATAGAGGGCTCACTGAAGCAGTCAGAAGCTTAATAGGAAGTGAAAAACAGAAAGAAATATGATGTATTCTCTAATGTTTATCTTGATAAAATAAGTATATTACAAGAAAATGATAGTAGTTATTTACCATGCCATCATAAGATTATACAGTACCATATCACCCCACGCACCATAGTTTGTCTCTAGTTACCATTTTTTTGCTTGGTGGTCTATGGATTTGTTGCTAGAGCTATAGAAATGTGAATTATCGGGGGGTGGTGGGAGAAGGGGAGACTCAAATAAAAGAGTTATCCATCCTTTTGCTGACAATTCCATGATCCCAAGGCTTAGCAAATCTCATAGTTATGATCACTGTATTGTCAAATCGAATAAAAGCCATGAGATTGGCAATGATTGCTTTCCAGCAGAACTTGCAGATACCCTGTGAAAACCACTTGATTGAAGGCTCTGGTTTCACATCTGTGGGAGTAAGATGTGACCCCAAGGCCAACTGAGCTTTGCAGTGGCTCTGGGGGGATCTGCCTTTGGCAATGAAATCTTCATCTTTGCATGCCCTTTAGGACATCTGTCTAGGTGCCCCTAGATGCAACACTCTTATGGGTCTATCTAGCCCTTGTGTGTTGGGTTTGTGCCTGGAAGGGTTTTGGTAGCAGGGGAGGGGGCTACTGGTGTGTCTCTTATAAGAAGATTCAAGAAGCTCCCCTGGGATGCACATCTGGCCAAAGACAATTACTGTTTCTGTGAGACCATATTTAAGAGGGGGAAAACCTGTTGGGTGAGTTAATTTGTTTTAAGAACTCTTGTTCTGGAGAGGAGTGGGATGTGAGAGAGTGAACCATGCGGACACAGTGGTTCGTGAGGAAAGAGTGGGGGAGGCCAGAGCAGCCTGTGGAGACATGGCAGGATGAATCCTTACAGCCCTTAAAGATCAATGGTGGGGCAGAATCCCATCTGTGGCCTGTGGAGGACCCTATGCCAGAGCAGTGGACTGCTCTTAAAGAAGTCCAGAACTCTGGAGGGAAGCCCACACTGGAGCAGTCCACAGATTGTGGCCTGCAGAAGAGACCCATACTGGTAGGAGAAGCTTGTGGAGGACTGTCTCCCACTGGAGGGACACGACATTACATCAGAGGAGGACTCTGAGGAGTTTTCCCCTAAGGAGGAAGGAGCAGCAAAACCAACATGGAACAGACTGGGACTGACCACAGTTCTCATTCCTTGCCCCTCTGTGCAACTTTAGGGGAGGAGGCTGCAGACCTGGGCCTAGGAAAAAGGGAGAGGTAGAGGGAAGGTGTATTTATCAGTATCCTACTCTGATTCCTTTGGTAAATTGGTGGTGGGTTTTTTTGAAATTAAATTGATTTTGTTTACCCAAGTAGAGTGTGTCTTTTGCTTGTGACCATAATTGGTGAGTGAACCCTCCCCATCCTTTGTCTTGACCCTTGAGCCTTTTGTTGTATTTTCTTCTCCCCATCCCAGCTAAGGGGTGTAGAAGTGAGCAAGCAGAGGCATAGTTGCTTTGTTGCCAGCTATGTAGGCATAAACCGTGACACCTTGGTTTGTGTTTTCAGCTCTAGAAACCCCAGGGTCAGTCCATGGTGGGGACTGGTGACTGTGTTGGGATGGATGTTGGCAAATATTGCAACACACCTGCTCCTAATACAAAGCAAAGCATGCTGTGGCTAGTCAGAGCAATAGCTCAAACACAGAGTTCATATGGATAGAAAAATAATAATTATTCAGGTGCCCCAGGTTGCAGAGCTGCCTGAGGCCCTGGGACGGGTGATAGGCACACAATATCCCCACTGCTTTTCCTGTAGCAGTGGGGAGTGAAGACTGCAAAATTCTTCTCTCCTGCTCCTCTCCTGGATTGTCATCGCTCACTCCTCATCAACATCAAGTGTTTTATTCAAAAGAATTTTATTATGTAAATCTCACTTTGTATTACAATTATTGGAATTTTTAAGAAGACAAGGGCACAATTTTCTCATTGCAATGGAGAACTGTCACATTTTGGCTCAGTGAGTTTTCAGTGACAGGTTACAAAATGCAGATAATGAAATACACAAACTTTTAACAATGACAGTGAAAGCCTGGCAGGACTGCGTGTTCTTGGGAAGGCAAACCTTTCATGTCAGCTCAAATCCACGTGGCAAGGCAAGGGAAACCTTTGGGAACTTCTGCTCATCTTGTGGCAGAGTTGTTCAAAACATATCTTCAGGGATACTTCTGGGCATTGCTGGAAATCCCATTCAAACCTGACTTTTTGAAGCCAAGCAGTGTGTTAAAGCCTACTGTCTTTCCAGTTCCCTCTGTGAGAGCACACAATAGATTTTGCTCTGCATATTTTCCTTATTTTTTTCATGGCACTGATGGAAGGGCATGTCTGTGTGCTAGAGGGGAACAGAGCACCTGTGGAAGGAGATGCCTGGGCTCTGCTGGGCTGTCTCTATTGGCTAACCACTGTAAAACCTCTGAAGTGTATGCTGTCCACACATGCTTCTGAGAAGAGAGGAGCATTTTCTCTGGAGGTTTTAGCATTCTGTAAGTAAAAGCAGTTGATTTTTAGGTCATGGGACTGAGAGTTGAAAGACAGTTGGGATAGATTTTTTTTTTTGAACTTCCCTGTTTAAATAGCTCATGCTGTTTGATTATTTTTATTTGTCTTTTTATTAGCTCACATTAGTGATACATATGTCTGTGTCTTTTGTCTTTGAAAAAAGTAAACAGCTAGCTTGTATGCCTGCAGATAGGTATTAGCCAACATCTGATGTAGAGAAAATTGATGTTATGGGCTCGTAACCCAAGCAGGGCATGAAAACCTCAGGCTCATCAGGTTCCACTTGGACATTTTCCCATTCTTGCCAGTGATTCTTAGTGCTGATTTCTCCTGTAGACTGTCTTTTGGGTTGTCAAGAACACCAGGATCACCACCGTGCTGTTGTCCTCTTGCAATAACCCTGCACGCTACAATAGCAAGGTCACCTCTGATACTTGCAAAGCCAATTAGGACTTAGAGAGCACTAAACTCAGATTTCTTCAAGCCATTTCATTTTATTGATCAGACACATTTTTATTTCCAGATTGTTCACTCTTGGGAATCATCCAGGTTTCACAGTGTGAAGGACTGTGTAAAATGTAATGATTCAGCACTGCCAGAGTGGATTTTGTTAACCTTGCAAACTACATTTGAGATGCCAAACAGGGCTTGAAGAGCACCATCATATATCCAATGTTCTTTTGAAAGAGTTTGCCAGTTTACATTTCCCCCTTGTCCTCTTTAAAATCAAAACACATCCTTCACCTCTTTCTTGGTTAAATCCTAGGATTTTCCCGGAGGTGAGATTCCCAGCATGTAAGAGAGTTCAACAACTTGGACAGTGCATGGACTGATACTTAACTAACTCTTCTTCCACAAATTTCAGTACAGGCAGGTAAGTTTTTCCCTATGGCTAATGCATCTTGGATCAGAAAAGTGGCACTTCAGATGAGAAGCTGCAGCTCACCCTCACCTACAGAAAATGCAGCACAGCTAAATGCTGTCACCATTTCTTTACCAGTCTTATGAGAGCTGGCAGTAGGCACACACAGTCATTTCTTGGAAACTCTAGCATAAGCAAAAAAACTTTACTGGCAATTTAGTGCCTTTTTTTTACAGGAAAGATATATTCTTTTTGCCTCAACTGAAAGAGAGGCTTAAAATCACAAGAAAGGAAATACAGTGATTCTAGATCAACAGAGAAATAGACAGTAAATGCTTTAGTATGTTGTGTAATAAAAAGAGCCCTCATGCCTTATAAATACAGACACTTAGCTTATCATGTGCATGCAGTCAGTCCTCCGGTGTCCACAAGCTGCTTGAAAGGCACAGAGCTGAGCAGGTCTGAAGCCACTGAAGCTGCCTTTGTATGTGTTTCTTCCACTTGGTGAGATATCTTGCACTAGAATGACTTTGAGAAGAACCATTGTCATTGACCTGGACCTGGGTGTCATGGGGGATACAGGGCAGAGAAACCTGTGCTGCCTCTGTGTGGACCTGGCTTTTGTTTAAAGCCAGTAGCAGCCGGTCTTGTTACTCTGGGTAACACAGAAGTGATGCTGTTACACTGCTGATGATACACAGGTTGCTTGAATACAGGGAGCAGCAACAAAGACAGGTGGCTGTAAGAGTGACAGTTGGAGGATCTTTGTGTGAGGGATCTGCAGATATATGTGCAGAGCTGAGAGGATGGGGCCGTATGCAGTTATTCTCCTAATCAAGCTAGCTCTGCCTTAGGGGCTTGCAAGCTTTACTTGCTGTAGTCCTACAGTCCTGTGAAATTCTGCTGATGGAAATCTGTGCTGTCACACTTCATTAGAGGATGGCCAGGGACAGGCATGGGGAGGAAAAGCTAGGCTGATGAAAATGCTTCAATTCCTTCAGTAATCATACCAGAAATCTTCCCAGCACACCCACACTTGATGTGAGCAGCTCTGAGTATGTGTGAGATGAGAATGGTGGCCTGTGAAGTCAAGTGAGCAGGATGATTAGAGCTGCTAAGACATAGAGCCTTTTCTCAGCAGCAACTCAACTTGAATTTTGTGGATTTTCATGTTTTTTCTTTTCAGTCTTCAGTCATC
Organism: Chloroceryle amazona; assembly: GCA_027560015.1. Taxonomy (NCBI): domain Eukaryota; kingdom Metazoa; phylum Chordata; class Aves; order Coraciiformes; family Cerylidae; genus Chloroceryle; species Chloroceryle amazona. The sequence continues at coordinate 23,129 of JANHFX010020357.1, forward strand.
ATCTCCTCCTTTGCGGCTACTATGGCCATGGCTGCATGGCTTCCCTTGTCCAGACAGTTTGAGTTCATCCCAGGGAAGCACTAAGACAAGAACTGGCAAAAACACAGCTGAGTGCTCATGGGGCTGCTGGGTCTGGGCTGTCAAAGGCCCACTGCATGGAACACCTCTCCTCTGTAAAAAGTACCAATGGTGACTTGAATTTGTTGTGAAATATTGTATTTCTGTACATCATAGAAGCATAGGAACTGGATGTTCAGTTGAGTGGCTAGTTGTGATTTACACTTTCAAAGTCTTATTCCCCTGGCCTTTTCTACAAGCCAAGGAAGAAGTGATCCAAACAAGTTTCTCACTTTGCTCCCATTCCTCCTTAAAAACACTTTCAAATTTATTTTGAGAAACAATACCTCCAAATAAGGTAGTAGAGAATATATAATAAAGTAGGAGAGGATCATATTTCCATCATATTGTCACGTTCCTAGTTCATCTCCTTGCCTCAGATTCCCTTTGTTCCTCCTCCATCCTCCCACCAGCCTCCCTGCTTGTTCATTTTCCTTTTGACTATCCACTTGCACATTCGTTTTGGCTTTCCTTCAGTCTTTTAATGCTGTATCTATTCCCTGAATTTACTATGGTTTGACATTCTATTTCATGAGTCACCACTGGGGATAGTGTGAAGTAGATCAAATCATATCAACTAGTTCTTACAGCTCCCTACAACAAATTTGAATTCATGCTATTTTTCCCGTGTTAAACCTTTGTGGATTCTTTCCTACACATGCACACACACACCCCCAAAGATGATGAAGTAAATACATGTATGTAATGCATGTAGTGATGACTATGCTGGGGATGGTCGGGATCCACAACTTATTTCCTTTTCCCTTTGTACAGGTGCTAAGCTAACACGCCATAGAAAGCCTGAATCGTGTCTTCTTCCTCAGAAAGTTTCTTTAATCCTTTTTTTTTTTTTCCCCAATTAATTTATCTTCCTCCCCACAGTGAGGAAATTCTCTCGTAGCAAACTGAGTATGCATCCCCATTTACATCTTTCCTAGTGAAATGTTGCATGGCAGCAACACTGAATCCCCAGCATTTATCTGGCTTTTCTTCCATCATGATTTATTGAACTTTTTTTCTCTAATACAGTAGAAATAATGCTGGAGTTTAGAAGAACGCATGCTCACCAAATAACAGCTAAATTCTCCATACAACTTCACTTTGCTTTGGTGTTTAATCACCTTCAGAAATTGTTCCTAAGCTTGTCTATGCTACCAAGATCATTAGTCTTTACGTAACATTGTGCTGTGGTGGTGTGAAATGATTAGGTTGGCAAGGATTTCTTTTGTGGTGTCATCATAATTTTCATTAGTATAGTGAATTATGACAGTTTGTTCTCTGTTCAAATTGATGTGATTACTACTCTGAAACTCTGGCACAACTCACTAGCACCTGACATCTGGAATAGAAAGGTGGGAGGAAAAGCAAGCCTTCAAAGTTGCTGCGTGATGCACACTGATGGTCTTCTCATTTGTTCCAGCAGCTGCTGCAGCCAACAGTAATGGCCTTTGTTGGTCAGCAGAGCTAATGCAATTCTTGCGATGATAAAAGAAATAGCTCTTGTGATTAGTGATGGACAATACCATCTGAGTAGGCAGTGATTTGAATTAGTAGCACATCCCTACTTAGACTAAGGTAACAGGTCAGAAGTAGGTGGAAGAGTTAGAGAATTATTTTAAGAACAGAAAGTATGCATTGAGAGTACAAGTGTACATCAAATTGAAGGCCCATATCAGAACAGAAATGATTGTTAGAGCTTGTTAAATGGAAGATTGTTCTACCAGCAAAACTGTAAAGACCCTTGCATAATCACAGTTCCTGGCAGGCTGGTACTGCAGCGGTGACATTGCTTCTGCAGGAGCCGTGCAAATGGAGAGCCTGGTGCAGCACACCTCTGCTTTGTGCCTAGCTGCAGAGGTGGAGACAGTGTACCTGCTCTTGTCTGGTATGGCTACAACGCAAATGTTGTGACCTGAAAGGGAACAGCCACCACTTCATCCTTCTTATTCCATTAGAGGAAGCCAGTAACACTTCCAGATCAGTATTCACATTGTAGTTGCTTGTAGGAGCCCCTCGGTATGGGGTGGCAGCAAGGGCTGCCCTGCGAGGTCAGGGACATACACACTGGCCTGGCCATAGCACTGCCCGTTACTTTTGTCAGCCTGCAGTTCCTCAGTGTGCCTCCAAGTGCTGCTGATAAAAAATGATGCTGCCAGCCTGCCTTGCTTCATACCTGGCATTTAACAATGGTAGCAAAAGGAGCCACTGAGAATGAGGCAAGTTCACAGTGGAAGTGAATTTTCTTTGCATTACAAGAGAAATTCCCTTTCTGCAACATTAAGCCTCTCACCAGCAGCTCAAAATGCAGACTGTTGGCAATGTTTTTCTGTGCAGACATATATATTCCAGCAGTTATAACTGGTGATGAATCCTTTCACATTGATCTTGTTCCCTATGGAGTCAGCAAGCCCCACGTGCTGCCAGTGCTATGAGTGTCCGACAGGAAAATCTGATTTGCATTTCCACCATTAAGCTTCTATTTCCAGCCCTGAAAATTATGCTGGGTGACATTAGGCAGCCAGGCTCTGTAAAACAGTGTAGACAAGACTGTCAGATCACTGCCTTGGCAGAATAATCTGCTGTGACACTGAGGAAACTACTATATGGGTAAAACTGAGCCCTGACTCGGCCATTGACACACATGAGTGTGAAACACCAGTGCTCCACCACAAGGCCTGGGGACCCCTGGGTGTGCCACACATGAGATACCACTGCCCAGGGACTTAGCCAGCACCAAGCAAAGCCAAAGTGCCTTCACACAACCTTTCTGCATTTGCTGCAACTGTATAAAGCAAAACCCTAAAAACCCCCGTGGAGTGGCCTCCCTTGCAGAAGGGAACTTAGACTGCTGGTAGCAACCATGCCTGTGTCAGGCTGCAGGCTGGGGAGGCTGCAAAGGGCTCTTGGCAGTGCATCAAGCTCTTAGAGAAGTTTATGTGCTCGTCTCAGAAAAAACACACATGACTTTCACAGCTCTACGTCCGATTTTTCTTACAACAGACTGAGATTTTGTGGCTGCCGTTATCAGAGATATTTTCTCTAGAGCTACATATTTAAAAAAAGTAACCAAAACCCATTAATCACTAGCATATTTCTTACTACTGTACCAGACAAGGATTACTTCAATACTTATTTTAATGGATTGCTCAGCTATGAACGATTTTAAGGTTAAAGGTCTTGCAAGACTCTTTTTACAAGCTTTCTGAAATCTAATCCATCACTGATTTCCATATGTCTTGCACAGCACTAGGCTAATGCAATGCTTCACCACATAAATCCCTCTCTGATAAAATTATCCTGGGTATTACAAAAATTCAAAGCATTGTTCTTATCTATGTGTGCCTTTTTCAGATGTCTCACTAGCTGAGACATAAGCCTAGTGTGTTCGAGATAATTTTCCTTAATAATATATGGAACAGGAAGTTTAAGATGACACCTGTCAGCTTAGATTTTCCATGTCAGCAAATGTCACAGACAGAACTGGCTTTTTTAATGAAAGCTCTTAATAGAGAACAACTAACTTTCTACTCTCATGTCCCAGGGCTCTATTTCCCAGTTCCAGTGGTTTTTATCCCACAAGCCATCCTGCTTATTCTAGAACGATGTAAGACACCTATGTGATTTCTTTGTTCTTTCATCACTGACTTCCCCAAATCATTTTGATATTCTCTGCTACACAGGATGTACAACTACTAGCCTAAACATTAACAGTACTGTGTTTCTGGTAGTTGCCATGCTGGTTATCCAGCCATGATCTCCCACAGAGGAACCAGGGAATGGTGTTATCCAGCTAGTTCTGGTACACACAACTGTACACTCAGCTAAGATCAGACAGCTTTTGTCTTCTCTATCCCTGAGTTACTACTGGGAAAGTTTATGCTGAGATGCAGAGTCTAAGAGAAGCAGGATAAAATTTATTTTTTCCCAGTATAATGAAAGCTTGAAAGTACAAGCCTGTTAGCACCTCACAAAGGCAATACAACACCTGAAAGAGTATAGTACAGGAGATAAACAAACTGGAAAGGAAGCCCTGTTAGTACACTGGCAAAAAATACGTTAATGGAAGAAGTCTTATGTGTGAAGTCATATGCAATGGCTGCGGCAAAAGAAATCGGTATATCAAAGGCTGCAGACAAGAAAAGGCAAGGAAAGGATATACACCCTATCTCAGACAAGGAGACTGTGCAAGTGTCTGATATTACCCCAGCAAAACAGCAAAATTAAATGGTGTACATTAAGCTAGCTTCAGGTGCAAGAACCAGCCCCCCACAGCCCCCCTGGGAAGCAGCATGCTGAGGAGGAGCTGCAGGAGGTCACTTGCAGGGACTTTGACTAACTTACTCAGGAGTAAGTTCGATAGTTTGTAATGCAGCTCTATCACATCTGTTCTGTGCCAAAGCTGATTGTAAAGCAAATCTGAGCTAGCAGTTCAGAATTAAAGGTGGCTGCAGAAAGCAAAGGCAGACATGAAGACCAAAGGTTTCAGAAACTGTCTTTTAAGAGATCTGTTGTTTTAACCTAATACACCTGTCACCTTAAAGTCCTTGAATACTATGACCAGTACAGCTACAAAGTACACAAAAAAGAATAAAAAATTCACCTTTGGATTGATAGCTATCACCTATTCAAACCTTCTCGTTGCTTCTGGGTGCTAAGGTATTTCAGATATTCCAGAAATTATGAGCTGCACAGGCAGCTGAGCACTTGCCCTCACCAACAGTGAAGGTGGTCACTTTCAGAAAACAAGTTTTATTACAGCTTGCAATGGGGAGGACTCTACCCCTGGGATTATTTAATGAAAATCCCACAATAATTCTTAAAATTGCAAGCTTCCTGACAGGGTTCCCAAGCCAATATGTTTCCAATAAGAAGCGCTTGTTTTATTTAGAGGCTACCATTAAAAGGAGTTGCATCACATTATTAAACTCATATTGCTGAGAATGATATGACCAGAATAGCTATTCATGCCTCATGGCCCTAAATTATTTATGCCAAGCCCACCTCCATCCCTCCCCCTGTACTGCCTCATCTGTGCTGACATTTCTTTGTGAATATTTAAGGTAATGTCTGCTCTCATCTCTTGTCCAAAATCAAAGGCAAGCACAATACAGTGCATGATGGGCAGCTGCTATTCAACACAAAGCACACCGTCATGCTATGAATGCTGGCAATGAATGGATACAGCACCAGTTTATGTGTCAAAAGGTAGTACTTGCAAGGCTGCTTTGGGATGTGGGTTGTGTAACTCTCATCAATAAGCCTTTAAAGCTTGACCTGGAAAGTGAATGCAAATACTGGAGCCCTGTTACAGCTTTTTGTTATTTAAGTAAAATGGGGTGGAAGTGATGGTGGCATCATCAAATGTAAAAGGCATCTGGTTGGCTTAGCCTCCAATGGGGGATTCACCATCCCAGAGCATGAGTGTAAGCAATGGCTGAGCAAATGTTTTAAAGAGCTTCCCTTGGTCTCAGGGTCTGCTCAGGAATTTGTCTCTCTCGGGAGGACAGCTCTGCTGATGGTATGCTGGCACAGATATCTGTGAGTTAGCCAAATAAATGACAGCAGAGCTGTCATGTCCATGAATACACCGACCTTGCATGACAGAGTTGGTAGTGAAAGACATTTCAAGACACTCCTGAATAGAGACACCAGGTTATTTGTTCATTTAATGAAACATCACCTCACTCCCTGAAAGGCCATGTGTTATGCTACTGATAAACCTTCTCAAGCAATATATATAAAGCAAATTCTGCACAGCTATGTTTGGGTGTTCTTCTCATTGTGAGCTTTTGGACATATTCCTGGCTTATGATCTGGCTGTAAAATACACAATAATCTGCAGGGTCTGTGCTGCAGAGTTACTGGAAGATGCACATGATGTAGGAGAGATGGTGGCACAAGGATTATTAATAACATCTGCCTTTTGCCACACAGCTTCTTAGAAGAGCACCACCCATGCAAAAGTAATTTCTATTCTGCTTCTGCACACCCTGGGTGAAGTATTGGAAATAATTCAATCTGAAAAACAAGAACAGGCTTGATGCAATAGGGCTATCACACCCACAGGACACTGTGTCCTGCCACATCCTCCCTCCCTCTGCCTGCTCTGCCTGAACCCTCCCGTGGGACTGCGATGACCCTTGGCATGAGCTGTGGCTCTGTTGCCTCTTTGGTCATGGAGACTCTGTCAGAGCTATGTGGAAATGGGATTGCCCTCGGGTGTTGCTAAGAGCAGCAAGAAGGATGATGATCACCCTCCAATTCCCCTCTGCATGTCACATCTGCTTTGTTCTCATCCTTCAGCATCACCCTGGCACTAGGCTGAGTTTATGGATCACTTTTACCAGGATGCATGCCAGTGAAACGGAGCAGGTTCTGCCAGCTTTCCAAAGTCCTTGCATGTTTTAGGCCCTATAAGAAAATACCAACATTTAGGCAAAACACTACAACAAGCACGTGTGTCCCACTTCCACTTTCTTACCATAGCTTAAAGTCAGGTGGGAGCCCTGCTCCTTCCTCCTGGCTTGCTTTTCACTCCCTGTAATGGAAACTGGGGTGTCCCAGGGTCATTTGTGACAGGGAACTGCTGCTCTCAATCTCCCATGCTTTCTTGGTTCATTTGTTGCAGTGGCTCTTGCTGGGAGAGTGCTACCCGCACTTGAAAAGCTCTCCATTCTTATAACCACCTGGAAACACCACTGCGAGTAGCTTTGCCCATTCCATAAATTACACCAGCCTGTTGCAAAAAACCTCCCATTATGCCATTGGTAGAAAAGAAATACTGTAAGTGCTCCTAAGATTGTTAATGATATAAACATCTTAGTGTGCAGACCCATGAATATTCCCTCACATGAAATTGGATTTTTGTTACATTTAGTTCCTGACTGAAGTGTTGGACAAAGTAGGTATTCTCCAGTTTACTTCACATGTGTATTTGGGGGCTAAATAATAACCTGCATTGTTGCTGTAGTTGCAAATATTTATTTCAATGTATATGGGAAATTACATTCTTCAAAGCATAAAAACAAAAGTTATATGGGATTTTGTGGTTTTTATAGTTTAAATACACTTATAGAAATAGCTGGAAAATGTTCTGGTGGTTGGTCTCAGCTTGCCTCCCTTTTAAGGGAAATAGTGAAGGAAGCATAGGCCAGTTTGAAACTACAGAGGATGTTGGTGCTCGAGTAGAGTTTACAAAACACTATGTTCTGTTTAACTCAAAAAAATGTTAATTACATGCAGTAATATAGTGAACCTTCCAAACAAGAAAGAAACTTCTTCACCCAAATGGCAATCAGGCAACCTTCCTTCATGGATTCAGCATGATTAATTCATAGCACAATCTGCAAACCCTCTGTGCTGCTTTGCTGGCATAAAGAGCCACTAAGTGATTAAGAGCTTTGTGAGAGACCAAGCAAGGTGTGCTGAGCTTTCTGGGGTCTCTCCCCCTTTCTCATCAGTCCCTGGGCAGCAGCAAAGCTGGGCACCACAGACCCTGGCTCTACTCCAGCTCAGCCTTTGCTGGCACCCTGCGCCATACAGCAAGTGAGAGCTGGTGCCAAAGTAAATGCATTAGCGCAGTCTTCTTTCTATTACAACTGAGATGCTTGAAAAATATCTCTGTTTTTGTTCACTGGAATGTTGGCAACAAAGCAGTGAATCTAGGGGAGCATTACAGGGGGAATAATGACAGACTAAATGTTATTTTCATTACAGTTTCATTAGAGTGATTAGAGAAGGTGGTCACAGTGCAAGAGGTATTTTCTATACTCTCTCAGTTCTCCATTACTGGAGACATTAATCCAAAATCAAAAACATCCCTCCTTCCCAAAATCTGACTTTCATTTTTCATTCTCCTTCCCTGCTACAGTCTATGAGCCTTCAGCTGGAGGCATGCTTCAGATGATTTTTTTAAACATCATCAGATGGTACCCATGGATGTATTTTCTGTGCATAGGTTTCCCAGCACAGGGACCACCTCCCGCACTACACACCACCAAAATGCAGAAATCTTCACCTATAAGACAGTCCCATGGTATCATCAAGACAGAGCAGATTTAGAGCACTGTTCTGTGCAGTCAGTCATGCAACATGCTTCATATACCTAAACCATCTAGAAAATGGGCAGCGGGTCTCCCCCTTTCAGAAAAGTGAGAAAGAAATCCTCTATTTCTGAAGGACAGAAAGACAAGGAGTGGGCAAGGGCAAATGGTGCCAAGGAAAATAATGACCCAAACTTAGGAAGCAAGAACCTTGAAGGAAACAGAAAATGAAGCCTGGATAATTTTCCAATTCATTAACTGTTGAAGTGGAGCAAATTCCACATCTGGACCTCACCTCTTTAAACTGCATGTTTGAGTCACATTGACGTCTTACTGCCTAAGCCCATCCCTCTCTAACCAGACTAGGAGTCCCATCCCTTAGATATGCAGTCACTCAGCAGTGCTGTCCCATTACAGATACTCATCAAGCAGCTCCAAGTTGCCCATCCAAGATTCACTATTGGCCTTCTGAAACCAATTCTGCTTTTCAAAGCCATGGCAGCCCATGTTACTTCATGCTGTGAAATCCTGGAGGTAAACCAAGCATCATCTCCCTGCACAGAGCTAATAGAGCTTGGAAACATTGCTGCTCCTGATCTTCAATCCCACCAATACAGTCTGGAAATGCTGCACTGTGGCAGTGCTGGGCAATGAGCAACAAACCCAGAGCACCAGACTGCAACAGGACAGTCAACTGCTAAATTGTGCAGCACAAAATTTCCTCCATGATTTCTGACAGCTCAAAAAGTTTGTAGCCAGGAGGGCCAAACAGAAATAAACAGAAAAAAAAAAAAAGATACACACATTTAGTCACCCTCAGACCATATTTAGGCACCTACATACATTGCCCACTTTCCAGCTGGGACAGACAGGATTTCAGTTGCAAGGAACTGATACCAAGCTTAGCAGGATGCCCACACATTTCAGCTTCCCACACACTTAATACCCATGATTGTTACAACATAGCAACTAGTCTGTAATTAGTACAGACATTGCCAGAGCTGCTTTTCTATTACTTATGAGTCATGCTACTGAAATACTCTTTATTCATTATCCAAGTCTTTTTCATTTCAGTGCCAGCCATTACCATGTTGCAGGCTACATAGATCTTTGTCAGACTTGTCAAAGCCAAGTGCTTTCTGGTAGGGATCTTCATATTTAATCTGACAAAGAGTTATTTTACAAAAGAGTGAGATCAAAAAGGTTTATATCTGGACAAAAGAATTGAAAACACCTTAAACACATCTCAAACTAAGGGATTTTTCTCCCTGTTGCTTCTCCAGGCACACATTTACAGTTAGAAGAAACACTTTCAAACTTGTCATAAATTGCTTTGTCAGTTAATTAAATATTTGTATTTTAATGCCTTCCTAGTTAAATAGTGAGCAAAAAGACTCATGAAAATCTCAAAATTAATATGATATTTTTTTTTCCATCTTTAATATATTATATGGAACAGAAAGGCAAAATTGCAGCTAAAAGGTATTATGGCAAGTAAATAAAAGTAATATCAGAAAATTCCTTTTGGCAGATTCTATTCTAGGCCACTAGTCTGTACTAAGATTTAGTTTTTTATTCACTGTGCTATTAAATCACTGGGCTGGAAAGTCCCTGGGTCATTTCGAACTATTGTCTCATTGATTTCTTATTCCTAAAGCATCCTTAATATAGGATTGTCATTAGAGCCTATGACAACCATCCCTCGATTTCCCTCAGCAGTGGACTAATTGTCTAAATATTCTTGCTGTTGAAGAGGAACACTGACAGATTAGATCAGGCCTCAAGAGCAGGTTTGTAAATAAATGAGTAGGTTAAAAAAAATAAATCTGACATAATCAGAAAAGTTCCTATTAAAAACACAGTAGAAAATGAATGCCTCAGCTTGCTGTTTCCAAGCTTGCACACAGCCAGGTGGATGCAGGAAGCAAGCAGGGAATGCAGCATGGCAGGAGAGCAGCCTGCTGCACAGCAGAGCCCATGGGTGCTGAACTACTGCTGCTTTATAGATGGTACATTTTGGTGCTTTAGATTCATCTATTATTTCTAACTGCTGGAAGAAGTTGTAGACAAAGGTGTCTCCCCTGAGTCCAGTATTTTATGTGAATGCTTTTTTTCTACTCAGTTAATTTCATAATATCATGAAGTTCTGCACTTCTAAAAACTTCTAAATTTTTTCTTGAGTGTTACTATACTTTTCAGGTTTAGCTGTATAATTATAGATATAAGACTTAGTTTCACCACAAAGTGGAATTCCTTGCTTCATATCTGGAAAATACACTCTCAAATGTATCTGCTTCTGAAGTTGACAGAGTAGCTTCAATTAATTTCTGAAGTTTCTTGAATTCCTTTTCAATGAACATACAACCTTTTCCCTGAAAACAGAAATCTCTCACGCTCTCCTGTGTAGTACAACTAACTGGTTAATGTCTTCTAATTTTATTCTTCTATTTTCTACTCCTTTTTACTTCTTGCTAATTTGCTTAGCATTTCATTGTAGCTTTTGGAAACCCAGTGAAAACTACTGAAGCAAGTAGTTGCTTCAGAGAGCAACTACTCTGCCTCCCAGAGCTGCTCCAGAGCTGCAGCATTTTTTCCAAGTCATGCAAGCACTGGAGAATGGAAAAGGCCAATGGTACTACCTGTCAGTGCAACACTGGACAAATGTAAGAAGATTACTGATACTGGTGATGCCTGAGACAGGCCTCTAACATATTATCTGTGTCAGAGGAAATCAAACTGCAGTCAAGCATAATCTCTGACCTATTCAATTTAGCAATTTAATTATTTCCCAATTAGAGAGGACATGCCAGAAATGCAGTACAGAATGCAATCAAGAAGAGAGAAAGAAAACTTCAAAAGCATTAATATAGAAATAAAATAAAATAAAATTTCTATTTTCAAGCTGAATCGATTTCTTTTCCCTGTATCATCCATCATAGGTGCACCTATTTTTAAAGCAGAAAGGCTTGGCACTACACTGTACTTACTACAGTTCAGGAGAAACCAAACTCAGTGGCATAATAACCTACAAGTGTTAGAGACCTGGAAAACACATCCACATCTCTATGGGAAATAGCACCAGCTCCTTCTTCCAGATCAAAACCCAGAGGCAGTGTCTTGCCAAGGAGCTGTTTTCAGGATGGGATTTATGCTGTAGAGAAACAGATGGATGTGGATGACTTGCTCAAAGTGAAGACCCCAAATTCATGTCACACAGGCTACCAAACCCTGACATGTTGCAGCATGGGCTAAGCAGGCTGAGGGTCGTGTTTCATACTTCTCTCCCGTGCTGGGACTAACCTGCATATGGAGAGAGTATCTTCACTACTGGGAGCGTACCACTGCATCAGTACAAGGAGGGACAGGACCAAAGCAACTGTGATAAGCAACAAGATAGATGGGCAGCCAAAAAAATTTCTGCTTTTTACTCAGTTTTTTTATTCTCCTCTTTGCAAGTACTTTTGACTGGTACTAAAGGCACACGTGCGTGGTTAAAGACCCATTGGTCAGTTTAGGGCAACGTTTGCCGTGAGCAAAGAAAAGGTAGTTAACTAAAAGGTTGAGCCTCAGGAATGATCGCAGCTGCTGTTTCCAAATTATGGACAAAAGAGCTTAAAATAATGGAAAATAATACAAAACTACCTTTGAGATCCAGAGTAAGCTTCTCTATATTACTAACAGACAATAAATTGTAAATTTCTTCATTAACTCGTCTCACTACAGAAGAAATGGTGTTTCAGAGGGAATTCAGAAATCATTTTTCCACATGAATAATTTCTACACTTAATCTATTGCAGTAAACTACCAACTGAATTCTGAGGAGCTCTGTGTTAGCCAGATGATGAAACAGCATCTGCCTTAACTGCTTTTTTCTCTATTTACCTGGTAAAATATTTCCATTTCAGTGATGAGATGAAAGGCACAGTGAAGAAAATCACAGAAGAAACGCCCAGTTTTCTAACCGAGGCTTTAGAGTGAAGCAGCTGATATTGCCAGATTCAGCACAAAAGAACATGATGGAGAATTTTTTACAAGACTTGTTATAATGAAAAAATACATTAAGAGCACTTTGGAGAAGCATATAGCACTCAAGTGGGATTTTAAAACAACATAAGGGACTTATAGATACAGAGATATATCTCTTTTGTTGCCCAAACTGTTAGATTTATCTTGGTTCTAAAAACAAACATTAACAATGGAAGGACTGACAGACTTGGAGGTCTGAAATCTGAGTCTGGTTTCCATAGATTTCCAGGTCTTCAGCATAAGAATGTAACTGGAAACTACAGCTTCATAATTGTGACTAATATTGGCTCTGTGCATAGGTAGCATCCGCCCTCTTGAAACTCCCTCCAATAACACACATGCAAGATGTGAAGGAAGAACTGGGGACAGTGAGGACAACTTGAGCTCTCTTGGTACACTTGTGGTGCAGCACTAAATATATTAAGGACCCTGGTATTTGTTCTTTAAATTATGGCCCAGACACTGGGCTTTTACCCTCCTCATTTCATGTAGACTGTCTTTTAAAAAAAAATTCTAACTAAAATACTATTCAAGACTTTTTTTCCTGCTCCTTCCTTTTCCCATCCCTCCAAATACTCAGTTCCCATACATTATGCCCAACACCTTACTGCATATAAAAATACATTGTTGAATTTGAAGTGAAATCAGAAGACTTTTAATTTCTCAGAGTCTTGGCAGGCCCCAGTCTTGTCTGCAGCAGGAATGCATTCAGGGATTCAGTTGCTGGATTAATCTCATGGATCAATGGATGGATACAAGTGCCCTGGAATAACCAGGTGTCCCAGAAATCCTTATGGTCAGTGATGTCTGGTAGTCAATTCTCCCCATGGATTTTTTACTGCAGTATTTTTGCTTCAGTCCTCTTCCCTGCATTGAATGCAGTGTTCAGTGTATAATTTCCCTACTGCTGTTGCACCACATGCAAGGGACCTGCAGACCAAAATTATCGGTAATAACTTAATTAATGTGCCAAGGCTTTGGGAGCTGAGAAAATGGATGACTGCAGAGCATTATTTCTTTTTCTTGCAACATTTTGGCAGTTCTGAGCATAGAAAAGGCACCATTCCCAACTATTATCAGAAGGGACGACTGCTATCCACTATTTAATCCTCGTGGTTAACATAATATTTTGGGCTTAGTCACAGAATGGCAAGCTCTCTTGGCACTGCAAGTTTTTGTTTAGTTTTTCTCCCCAGTGCATCTAACACATGGAATTGAAGAGCCAGCAGTTACAAATGTTCACATGTTAAAGATGTAATACAGAAGAGCAGTGAATGTTAATGTGTGGGAGCCCTGACTGAATACCCTGCTTCTTTGGGGAAGATTCCAAACACTTTCTCTGCTTTACAATTGTTTATCTCACTGGAAGATGGTGTCTCAGAAAGGTCCTTTGCACAGTTCTCTGAAGAAGTGAAGTTTGTCCTTACAGGAAACTAGCCATAGATATCAGACAAAGCAGGCATGCAAATTTGTAGCTTCATTATCTGCTTTGGCAGCTACAAGTATCGCAAGGAGAAATCATGGAGGGAGATGTATGTATATCTATAAATGGCCAAAAAATACATAAAGCCAAATTTGTCAGAAATATTGCTGTAATTAGCAAGATTCTGTTAAAAAGTGGACACCAAGCATACCTCCTCTGATCACTATCTGTAATTTCAAACCACTACCCTGGTTATACCCTGCACAGTCTTCTTCTCGAAGCAGTCAGGATTTTGTCAGTAAGGAGAAATCAGAATATGCCAATTCATTTACCAGAGTGCTACAAGCTTTGCCACGATCAAATTGCATGTACCCATCAGAGCTGCTTGAGTTACAGAAAGCACAAGATAGTGTCAGGGAAGTAAATATGCCTCTAGGAAAAAGTTACAGGAAAGATTGTGCTGGAAACAGCCGAGCAGCATGGATAACGAGAGTCCTTCTGAAATGTCAACAGGTTGAGCAGGGACTCTCAGACCAATGCTGCTACAGTTCAGCCACTTCTTGCCTTTTAAATGTTATCACAATTCCTGTAAGTTTCTAAACTGAAAAAATAATGAGCAGTCATAGAAATTAATCATTAGCTTGTACTGGGAAAGCAGCTATCCAAAATATAAAGGACCTTCACAGTGTCACAGAGATATTGACACAGTAATGACTAGTGGGAAGGGTTTATGTTTGTCTCTGTTCTACTGCCAGCGTAATCAGATCAGCATTGCTAATAGAGCATATTTCCCTCTTGCTGAGTTTGAGCTTGCAGAATTGTGTGCAGCTCAAGTCAGGGCAGAATGACAAAAACAGCTTCCCCCACTCTGCTCTGTACAGGTTTCAGGAGAGAGATGACAGAAACTTTCAGGAAATCTAAGTTCAAATCCTGACCAAGATCTTCACAGGCACAGGTGAAAGGAGTGAGTCCACTCCTAAGTCCTGTTTCACCTGCCTTTGCTAAGCTTTTCGTATGCAGAGAGCAGCTGCTTTAGGGTTCTGCCCAGCTGTGTTTGTGCAGAGGAGCAGTGTGGCCTTGGAGGAGTAGGGTGCCTGTGTGACCAGTCCCACCTACCTTGATATCCCTGGGCTGGACCAGTCCTGCTTGGGTACACCCCAGGCATGAACACTAGCTTAATTGCCTGTGCATGAAATTCCCATCAGAGTTGATGTTTTATTTATTTTATTTCCATAACCCACAGCTAAGACTGGTTTTGTCAAGTAGCTTTTACCAGTATGCTGTTGTTATTTATGAAGGAAAGCCAGATGCACAGCAGATGAAGCTGTCCAGGAGAGCATTTAGTGACAGCACTGCAGTTGTACTTAGAAGCAACCAATTTATGGTAACAATGCTAACAAAGGAGCAGATATGTCAATCTCCCAGCTTGGGTTTGGATACTGCATCTCCTGACACTTTTAATCCTCCTTTTCTCAGCCACATTTAACTATGAATTGAGCCTCTCGTCAGGCTGAGGGTTATTTGGCAAAGGCAGCGGCCACAACTTCCTCACCATCCACCAATGGTGAAGAGCAGGCAATGCTTCAAGTGCATGTGCAGGCAGGCTCCTGTTGTGCTTCGCTCAGTGAATGGATTAATTTTCTCTTGTTGGTAGCCCCGAGAAAGCTTATTATTGCCTCTGTGTTGGTCTGAATGTCAGTTCATATGACTATGAGGACGAGCTTACTGCAGAGAAGCAGGTACCATGCTGATTTTAAGTGTTTCTGAGTGTCCTTTCATACAAAATAGAAATTACCTAGCCTTCTGCTTCTCTGACCAATACCTTTTTAAAGTTTTTTTATTGCACAGATGTAAATACATCACTTGAAATTGTACATGTAAAGCCTGCTTAGAGATCTTTCCACCAGAGATATTTCATCTTGCAAAAAGTGGAATACTGACAAAATATGTGTCTTTGAGGTAAGGTGTGGTGGCCAGCTGGTCTTAACCCATATCTTAAGGGAGGAATAGTCCACTAGAAATTCAGATGCTTCAGAACAGTCATACTACCTTGGCTCAGTTTTGGAGAACACCTATCTGCCCATCATTGTTATCATGCCTGAAGTTGGTAGCATGATGGATGACAAGGCTATCTGATATATTGCTTTATGTCAGTGGTAAAATTAAAAATGACACCACAAAAACTGTGCTTGTGAGTTATGGTGTTTTGACTCATTTTGAGTCAACTTAGGAAAAAACAACTCAGTGGGCCACATCTCACCTTTGGGTTTTTACCTAATGAGGGTTTCTAACACCAAGAGCTCCCTGACAAGGTCACACCAACATTGCTACTCATCAGCCAGGCAGTAACTGACTAAGATTTACATTTTGTTCTCTCAAACACCTGGAAATGGATTTGCTTGCAGAGAAACACAACTCCAAACTGCACTGTGTTGAAAGGAGCCCCAGGGTGAATGACACTTGTGGGACCAAAATGCCAGCAGGACATTCTGGATCCATCTCCCTGCAGATTTCGCTACAATGTTGTCACCCAGGATTTACCACGTGTGGTCCCTTTGTATGCTTCCCCTCTTCCCACACTTGCTAGCCTGAAAAAGCCCCCTACTATGTATTCATTGAACTAAACTACCAGGCACCAACACCTTGGTAAAAACTGCAGATGACACCTGGAAACAGGGAATCATCAATGCTGCTAAGGGGATTGATTTCACATGCTTTGTTGTCATTTCTGAAGATAAATCTGAGTTGCCTATTTAGATGGGTAACATTATGGGGTCACACATAGCATATAACCCTGCAGTATCTATCCCCTGACAATGTCACATTCATGAAGTCAAAGATTATTTTGCCTCTTGAGATACCTTGCACTATTCCTATGCATAAGAAGAAGAAAACTGCCTGTTTTGCACATCACTAGCTATTAGACTATGTCTGGTTACATCACATCTGTTGACATAACATAAATCAATGTCAGCAGATAAATTGTGACACAAATGTCATGTTGCATCAGATTTTAAAGGAGCTGACAGTTTTTACACCATGGATGAAAAATAGCAAGTTCAACCATCATACCTGTAGACTTTCAGGATAAAGCAATACTAGCCACCAACTGCAATCCACATTTTCGTATTCTAATGATGCATTCCTAGCTTATGAAATGACCAATTTTTTACTCTCTGTTATGCTCCTATTCCTTCCCAAAGTCATACAAACAGAATGAAGGCTAACCTTGACAAAGAATGTATCAGCAGGGAATTAATCTACTGAAAAATGGATAAAACATAGAGCCTGTCTAAAAAAAAACCACATCAAAATCAATAGCAACCTCTCTATTGATTCAAACAGGAAATGGAGCAAGGTCTCCATGCCTCAGTAAATAATTTTACTGTACAACTAACTTCCCATTAGAATGAAAAACATCGGGTTTTTTTGTAGGTCAGGGGAAAAAACAGAGAAAATTTTATATAGCAGAGCAGAGAGATCACAAAGCAGGGGCAGCACTTAGGTGTTGTATCAAGTGATAATACCATGTTTGTTTTTTCAATATTTTCTTCATTTTCCACTGACACAGAAATTTTACACTGAGGAAAGAGCAAACCTAATGTTTGCACCAGCAGCAGGACCATGACTCATGTACATGCCCCTCCTAGCCATGGCCAAGAAAGAAAACATGGTACCTGGGCAATAGAGAGCCCACTGGGAACTGGCCCTCTCTTCACCCAACTTCTGGAGCAGAAAACATCTCTGAGACCTTTTGAGCTCCCCTACATGTGGTTTCTAAACAGGTCATTTCAGAGCCACATCATGTAGGAGATACAGACCATCCTGACAGTCCTTTGTAGGAATTCCCCTTAGCCATGGCTGCAGTTTATAACAATGACTTTTAGCAGCCTGAGCATATTAATCATGCAGAGCTTGGTAGGAGTCTGCCTTTACAGCAGCTATTGACATGAGGCTGGAAACTTTAGTGCCACACTAATAAGATAACACTGTGGTCATGCAGTTGGTTAATAACTTTTGTTACAAACAGATGCCAAGTCAGAATAACAGAATAGCAACCTGAAAAAGGAAAGAAAACAGAAAATGGCCAGAATCAGCATTGCCTGCACTCCTCACATATCCCTTGCTCACCAGCACTTCAACAGCACACTGCAGCAGTGAGCTGCTGCAGCATGGGGAGAGCATTAGCTGGCTGAGGGATTCTGCTCCCCAGACTTCATACCTGGATGGTTTCCTTACATGCTGAATTGTGTCCTTTCACAATATAATTTATATATCAGAAAAATTTCCCTTCCCTGCTTTGTAGGTTTTAGAGTGAAAGAAAAAAGACAGGCAACCCTGCAGGGGCAGGGATGCTGAGCAGTGAGCTGAAAGTTCTTGTCAGAGGAGAAAGGAATTAAAAGGACACTGTCCAGGTCATGCAGTTCTTTGTAAACTTTCAGTAACATCCTTCTTGGCTTTGTGTCCCTAACAGTGCTTCAGAAGAAGCGTTTGCATCTGCCATGACACTCATTTTGCTATGAATCTTCCCTTTCTATTTGGCAAGAGAAAAGGCTCATTCCTTGCTTGCTTTGTTATTCTAAAGGCTCTAATAACTCCACTCCTCAGCCCAGTTCTGGAGGAAGAGAGCCCATGCAGGGAGATGCTGGGGGAAGAGGTGCAATTTGATAATTGTTGAAGTAATGTTCATCTAAGATTTTCAGTATATTAAAAAAGGTACCTGTGTTCTTCTCCAGGCTCCCCACAGTACCTGCTGTCAAGGGCAGGCTGCACAGAAGAGAGCCCAGTATTGCCCAGTGAGAGTTTGCCTTTTGCACAGAAACTCTGATAAAGGGCAGTCGAATAAATCAGACATTTTCTCTGAAGTGAAAACATTTCCAGCTTGTCCTCTTGATCCTTCAGACTGTTATTCATCAAGAATATTTGGAAGAGCAGTGCCTGCGGATGGACCCAAGCAAAGCTATTAATTCAGTAATGAATGTGGCAGTTTACTAGTAGACTAAGACTCAAATTGCAAAACAATTCATAGCAGAACCGATTTATAAGTAACAAACAGGTATCTTGAGGCTGGTAACCTTTTAGAAACATCACTGTGACAGAGTCTGCCTGATACATTGGATATGAATTTTGCCCGCTGAATAAATAGTGATGGTTTTAATGCTTAGCATTGCAGACTTAATCTTCTTAGCAGGTACATTTCCAGATGTAGCACTGAGCTGAGTGCAAGGTCCCACCGGCCCCAGTGTGTCAGCCATGTGGTGTGGTGCTCAAGGTGTTTTTTAGACTCATTTGTCCTTGAAAGGAAAAACTTAATTTCTAAGTGTTCACAAATGTTGTGTATTTGATTGTATCAGGGGAATTGCCCAAATAACATACTCTCAACCAAGTGGATTTGGGATCATTAAGAGCCTCTGACATGTTAAAGGTGTCACGGGAAAGACACGCAAGCAAACAGGGACTAGTGTGATTTCATTGTCCTCATCATGATGGGGGAAGCATGCTGCCTTGGCACTGCTGCTATACTTCCATGTTCCCTACAGATCCCCTGGAAATCTCTGTGATCAGGATGGACGGAGGCAAAGAAGAGCAGGATTTCAATGTGAGTGTTTATTTTTAGACCTTTATCTGACCAGCTCTTCCAAGCAGGTCTGTGTCCATGGAGGTTCCAAGCCCATCTCCACCAGCCAGACGCATAATTTATAACTCCATTGCTTCAATGTCAAAGCTAACTGCACAAAGGACATACAATATTGGGAAAGACCCACTTTTACTGACACTATGAAGGATGAAGAAAGCAAGACAGGAAAAGGATATTAAAAAATCTGTACATGAGTTTGCTTTGTTTTCTGTCTTCTGGGTGGCTCCTGTTTATTTATTCTACTTGTACATCTCAGTTCACTGACAGATAATGTAGCTGATTAAAGTTTTTTCTCAATTTTAAAATAAGAATGCTTTAACTTAATTGTTTAAATTAATGAGCTTCCCTGCAATTTTTATAGTTTGAACTAGAGTCACTCTCAGTCGATCCTGCCAAACCAAGTTCTTTGACCCAATTTCTAAGAATAAATTCCTTCCTGAAAGCTGAATGTAGCCACAGTACTCCATATTGTCCAGCCTGCTGAAACTGGGTTTTTATAATGGAAATATGCAGAGCCCTCAGCAATGATGATGCAAATTAAGCTGCAGTATTTATTATTTTTTTTTTTGTCAAGGCTCTTCTGAAATTCTGAGGTCAGTACCTATATGGCTTGGCAACAAGGGAATTAACTTCACAAAGATCAGGTGATATTAAAATAAAAAAATTTCACTGGAAAAAATAGAAGCATTCAATAATGTATGAGGCATAGATATGCTTGTTTAAAGTAAAAGAACTGGAAAGCTATTTTTTAAACCTTTGCACTGACAAATAGATGCAAGAAAAAAAAAAGAGACTTTGTGCTGTTTGTTAACATTCTTCAAAAAAAAATTATGATCTGATCTCTATGATCAAACTTTTAATTATGTATTATATAGGATGAGATAACTGGCTATCATATATTAACTGCCAGTTACCTGTAACCACACAGACCATTCCCACTTGCCTTTCCTATTTAGGCTGCAAATCCACATGTCATGGAGTGTGTGTCACTGTGACCTCTCGCCCACACCATAAATCAATGGCAGTTTTGCTGCTGAGCTGCTGTGCATAAATCAAGCCCTATGTGTATTAATAAATATAAAATCACATGGCAGCTCAGTGCTGTAATTCTGATAGGACTCTGAGGAGGCTGTCATCAGAAGCATTATAGCCTGGTAACAATTTCACCCTGGCATTCAGGATTTGTGTTTCTTCTCAACACTGGCTAGAGCAAGACTCCAGTTTGCTTCAACTAATGCAGATTAGACCATTTTTACATGCTATTTTTCAGGGGAAGTCATGATCACTTTGCTTTCAGCCTCATCACCAACCGGGGTGAAGTAGAGGGAAGTAGTGGTGGCAAAGTTTGCCTTGCAGGGGGTTGAAAGCATGGAGAGATATGTGAAAGGCACAGGGAACTGTTCCCATGCATGGGCATGCTCCTCAGCAACATCCATTTTCTTCTTGCTTCTCTGGGGCCTGGAGCCCTCCTGGGTCTAGGCATGAAGCAAGACTGCAGAGGAATAATTTGTTTGTACAGGAACTTGTAAGGCGTGTGAGCACCAGCAGGATAAAGTGCAAGAGAGAGACAGGAGAGGAGAGTATTTTATGCATCAAGGTGTTCTGTGCTGTGGTTTTGCTTCTCTACCTTTGCTGAAGTGAAGATACAGTAGTAGCTTGTATCAGTGAAGAAGAAAACCATGGCAACAGAAACTTAGTTCATATTTTAATTTATTGCTATCAAAATATTTGCCAAGCACTGACTCCCTAGGAAAAATGCATTTTTCATCAGTATTGCACAGAAATTAGCACCAGAAGAATTAAGGCACTTAATAACTGTCAAGGAATGCTAAAAAAATGTGCCTGAGACATGAAGACAACAGTATTTATGTGTCCCTTTAACCTATAGCAAACATCAACTAACTGGATAAATGTCGCTGAAAGTTTGAATCAGGATTTGGTGTCATTTTAGATTTAAGCGAAGCAAAGATTTTCTTTATTTAGTTAACTCAGGATGTAACATAATGACTAAAGGACGAAAGCTCTTGTTCATGTTGCAGAATTCTCAGCCTTAAACCTAGAAGATGAAGGCTCTTCCAAATGGCTCAGATCATAAGTAAACATGGCTATTTTGTACCCAGAGGAGAAGGGGCATGTTCCAGAGATGGAAATGGTCAGACCATTTAGCCAAGCAGCCTTGGGACCTACACCATCTCCTCCTCAATTTTCCCCCTTCATCTAAGCAAGGAGCCACTGAAATGTCTGCATTGCCACGCAACTGCCTCCCAGCCAGGAGTGCTCTCATGAAGCATGTGCAGCCAGCCTGATGCTATTTCATCTGTGGCAAAGCAGCAACATAGAAAATTTATGGGTGTCTATAGGAGATCCAGGGGTTAGTCTGCTGGCCTGTGCTCACAAGCCCACTTTGCTGCTCCGTTCCCTAGCTTAACTCCAAGGTTTTCCTCCTGCTACCCCACGCTCCCAACAGCACAATGTCTCCACATTGCTTTGGTATCTCCTCTCCCTGCATATCACAGATGGCTAATTTAAAGTGACAGAAAAGTAACCAGCTGTGCAGAGCATGTCCAGGTTTTACATCCTTATATTATGTGAGTCCATGTCTTGGTTTTGGTACAGGAACAAAAAGTAACTTTTTTCCCCAACACTAATGCTGAATCACAGCTAATGCATTAAATATACAACACATAGACTTCAAATACAATTAAGATGACTACAGATAGTATCATCATTTTTCTATAAATGTTTTGAAGGTATGCCAATCTTTTTTTGTGTTTTTGTTTGTTTGTTTTAAATATGCTTCATTGCCAACAGATAGTAACACCTGCTGTCAGACACATACTGCAGAACTGAGTCCTGTGTTTATTTTTAGGACCTACAGAGACGTTAGGAAATTTGGGTTGTGATGGGCCTGTTTACCCATCTGAAACAACATCCCATTCATATATTCCTAGAGGATGGCATTTTCCAGTGTCTCCTGATCTGGAGACAGACTTCTTCCTCCAAATTATTAAACACTGTTTGCTTACAACGAAGGCTGTGCTGCTGGAATTCATTCTGTGTATTAGTCTGTAATCTGGTAACAAACTGACCACTTTATTCAGCTTCATGATTTTAGCAGGGAACATTATTTAGTGCCACACACAAAATGCCATCCTTACTATGAGAAAAATAGCAACTGATTCATTGTTCAGCTGATGGGAGGAATTACCTCCATCACTGTGTGATTCATCTTGATTCATCCCACGCCTGGAATCATGAAGGAATAATTTAAAGTCAACTTATTATATCAGTAAGATTTAAACTAACTGCAGTCACTGGGCATCACTATGGAGAAAAGCCTGTGCTTTGTACACAGTGTTGATGGACAGAAGCAAAATGTGAAGCTCTTTTCAGTTGCAGAGTAGCAGTAATGCAGAGATATAAAGCATATTTATAGAGATGGATGATATTCCCTTACCCAGGGTTCACTGTGTAAACCTCTCTCAAAGGAGAAGGTAGAAAAAGAAACAAGTTAGAGAAAAGGAATAAAAATTTTATTGTAGGCAAACCAAGATCTGTGCAGAGAAAGAGTAACAAAAATTGAACTGTTACATGTACTGACAAGACAAATAGGACAGGACATGGTAGGTCATCCTAAAATAGTGCAAAGCCTGGTGCATGCATGCTTGCACATAAGACAAGCAGAGGACAGGTAACGGAAGGAAAAGCATGCAAGTGAGAAGCAAGTATGGAGAAAAGACATGTAGAAAATCAGCAACAGAAAGCATATACTTCAGGACACAGTAACCTTGAAAGATAGGGATAATGAGAACAACAACCAGGAAAATATTCAGCCAGGCTCTTCTCAGTGACGTCTGGTGATAGGACAAGTTGCAATGGGTACAAGCTGGAACATAGGAAGTTCCATGAAAGCATAAGAAGAAACTTCTTCACAGTTGAGAGTGACGGTGCACTGGAACAGGTTGCCCAGGGAGTCTGTGGAGTCTCCTTCTCTGGAGACATTCAAAACCCAGCTGGACATGTTCCTGTGTGACCTGATCTAGCTGATCCTGCTCTGGTTAGGGGAGTTGGACTAGATGATCTTTCGTCATCCCTTCCAACCCCTAACATACTGTGATTCTGTGTAAAAGACTGAAACACCAGAAGGATTCAGGTCCCCTAATGGGATGGGTAACAGGAGTGATGTTATAAAGAAATCATGGAGTATTCGTCTGCAACAGAGTGCCATTTCTTTCAAGATCCAGCTATGGCCTGAACAAAGGTTTGCATGGTACAATAAGGCAGTGTGTATTGTTCCTGCAGCGCAGCTTTGGTGGGGGTTTCTAACACTGTTCTAGCACAGGCTAAAAAGCATGCTGCGGTGTCAAGGGGAGCACATGCAGGGCAGCCCTGTGGAATGGACCAGATTATAGATTCACTAAGTGAATACTCTGAAACACTGTAATTGCTGTCCAGGATGCATTATTGCAATATGAGGATTATAATGGAGAGTTAAGAGCAGCGCTGACCTTTAAATACCCTATGCATTCTAAGGCTGCACTAGATGATTTTACACCAATTATTTATTAGCATTATAAGTAAATGAGTTATTATCATTCATGAATTCTGTAACAGTCAATTTGCTTCTCTGCCCAGAGCCTTGAAGTGCCAGTTTTACAATTTCTTAGAGATGTAACCATAGGAACTAAGTGGCTGCCAACATAAACCTTCATAACTAATGATGATAAGCTTTCACTCTATTGAGTGATACTGAAATCTATACAGAGTCGATGAAATGCACCTCAAGGGCTGTGGGACCCTGAAGGCAGCGGTACATCGACTTACTGTATGTAACACTTACATACTGCCTGAGTGAGTACATTGGCTCAGCTGTGCATTTTTGAAACTTGCACAAAGAAGCATGCTGTGAAATGGAAGATCAAGAAGGCAGATTTTCTGCCCTGGAAAGCAGAGATCCCTCTGAGCTGTAATAGCTTGCAAAGACAGTCTCCCTGATGCACTCCCTGAGTATCACAGAGAAATGGAAAATGGCAACAGAGAGGGAACACAACCTCAGAGGGACCCTGTGAGCAGGGCAGTGCCAGGTCCCATGCCCTGGATCGCTAGTGTAGATGTAGCCCTGAGGGGTCATGCTCTGTCATGCCGTTCGGAGCGGTCCCCAGAGCTGGAGCCAACTCCCTTCCTGCAGCAGAGTATCCACCTCTGAGGAGGTATTTACTTCTAGATACTTTCTGCAGGGTCAAACACAAAAAGGCAGTCAAATAGCTCCTTCAGAAATCCTTCCTGCCCCTTTCAGATGGGGATGAATATTTCTGCTCTGTTCCACTCTGCAGAGGTTTGTTGTTTTTTTTTCCTAAGCATCTAGTGTTGGAGAATAAACAGCTCCAGTACAAATTATCATTGTCAAGTGGGTGTGTGGTTTCAAACCAATAAAATGGCTTTTCCTAAGAACCTATACAGGGACACAAACACTCCATCTCTGGAGGTGATAATTTTATGTACATATACCACACCATGAAAGAATGTTTTTTGCTCTTGCTTGTCTGTGACTGGGAAGGCACAAGACCCTTTTACAGGGGAAAAAAAAAATCAGTAATCCCACAAATAAGGCTGGCAAACTGCTTTCTCGACAAGGAGGGCATACTCACTACCACTAAGACAAGGTGAAGTCAGAGAACTCTTGCAGATTAAGCCTGACTATGTGTCCAGAAAGGTCAGTGCTAGGTCTCCAGATGGCCTGCCCAGGCAAGGGAACTGCCTGTTTTATCATGCATTTAAAAAAATGCAGTCCAGTCAAGGTGAGCTGTTTTCTTGCAGACTGGCTCTGCGGGTACTAGCAACAGATACTAATACTTCTGGGAGAGAAGAGGGAGAAACCTACAGGGTTGAGGTGCCTGAGAGGTTCCCAGTGCACTTTGTTTATGAAAAACTGTGGCAGCTCCCATCAAACACAGCCCAGGACAGTTCGTTGCAAACTGCACACACCAGCCAAGAAGACAAGTGACTGACAAGCTGAGAAGCAGCATGTGTGCTCAGAGCCTGGGTCCAGCCCTGCTCCCCAGCTGGCTGGGCTGGGAGTGCTGGCATCTCTTTCAGGCTGCGGACAAGAGGCACAGGAGGCTTTGACAGTTCTGATAAAAGGCTCAGAGCACATCTTGCAAGACACCTTCATCTATTGATTCAAGAGAAATATGTATAAGGATCAAATGACCCTTAAAAAACAGAAACAAGATCCAGATGACTTCTACCCGAGAAGGTTGGCATGGAAATTAGAGGTATCATTGTAAATGATTTGTGAAGTGTCTCTATTGTAAGTAGATGTAAGAGACTTTCCCATTTTTTTTTAGATTTTTCCTAGATTACTGCTGTAGAAGATCATTAGTATACTCCAGTTTCAGGGATGGAAACATTTATTTGCCTATGAGGAAGTGGTGAATACAAGAGCGGTCACCTGGGGCCTGATCAAAATGATTGGAGCCCCTGTGCTGCCAGGAAAACTCCTTAGGGAGAGGGTGCAGAGCAATGGAAGCAGCAGGTGAGGGGCTGCATGTGCATATCCCACCTGTACCATACAGGGAGCAAGGGGCTGCCTGAGCCACTGGCATCAGCCCTGAAAAGAAACAGAACTGAGCATTTGTTATTTAAATGTTTTCTGAAGGAAAGAGATACAGTAATAGCTTCCTTTCATCTTTGGGGAAAAGTGGGGTGTTTTCAAGAGTGAGATACTACAGGCTGGGTACAATTCTGTTGCATAGATCTATATACACACATACATTTCTCTCTAAGCTCTCTCTCTACAGCATTAAGAAGCCCCTGTTTTGTTTCTGTAGTGCAATAATCCTAACAATAAAGATACACATTTGAATATTTGACTTCATTAAGTAAACTATACTGATCCTTTAAGCAGGTTATTGGTTATCTTGATCATCAGAAACCCTCAGAAACCTCTCTGTTTAAATGCATCTGCCTTCAATTTGGTATAGATACACAGTCACTGGCAGATAACATTATCACACAAGATAATAGGTTCCTACTGCTAGATAAACACTTAAGAGGAAGATGCACATTTGAATTTTTATTTCATTGGCTTTAATGAGATACCATCAGCTCAAGTTTAGCCCCATATTTAGATGTCATTAAGAGAAGCTTTATAGAATCATAACAAAAATAAAAATGTTCCAAATAATTTTTAGAGTAATTTCTACTGGAAATAGGTTTTTCTTGAAAACACACATTTCTTTGCAACCTTCATGCAGCACTGCATTGGCAGATAAGGAAGCACACACAGCCACAATGGGACTGAGAGATTTTTTGAAGTGACCCAGGACTCGACCACCCCTTGCAGGCCAGGTGCCCTCCTACAAGCAGGGCTGCAGCCTATGCACACTTGGTAGCGATGTCCTCTGTCCAAAACATTGGTGTCAGTGCGTGACATGATGCTGGTGCAGATGTATTTGGCATGGATGTAGTGGGCAAATCTGGCTACCTAGTCATACAGGTAAGAGAGGTTTGGACCTTCTGAGAGCGCCTGTTTGCCGCAGTTTGAGCTCCTTCATGCTCTGACACACAGAACACCATCCATCACTCCTCAACAGTGTCTGCTCCCTGCAGGAGCAAAAGGCTCAAACTAGTCAGGTTTATTGTTTTTTCTCTCTCTGTCTGCTTCATATGCTGCTGAATTCCAGTGTCCCCAGCTCCCTATCCTTTTCTTGGTGAACCATGAGGATTTTAAGATCTCCAAACCCAATTTTCTCTTTCATATTTTGTCAGGGAAAACTTGAAGGAATACTAATTTGGTCATATAAATATATTTATATCCTATCATATCATATTATACTCTAAACAACTGCCTCTAGGTACAATAAACCACATTAAAATGCATGCAAAGTAAGTTAACAAATGTCAGCTAGAGGTCTCAAATACAAACTCTGCTTTTCAGCCCCCAGGCTAAAAATCTGAATAAACAGATGTTCTTTGCACGGTACCCTGGAGGTTAAACTTAACCTTTGTTAGACAAACAAGGGACTCTGATATTCTTTTCTAAATAAGCGTTGACGATATAGATAATCAAGGCTTAGACCATTTAACATATTTTAGGTTAAGGATTTTAGCAGAGGAAGAGAAATTATAATATTTCTAGGAGAGAAGCAAACAGATTGTACACAATAAATCAATAAATGTAGAGGTCAGAGGCCTGAGAGGTACCTCTCCTCCCAAAGATACTTTCTTTGCAGCTCAGATGGAAGGATGATCTCAAGGACCCCTTGCAGGAATGGCTCCCCTCTGACACACTGCTCCTGGATGATTTCCAGGTTCACTCAGAGCAAGACCCAAGTTTTACTCTTTCACATACCAGTGAGTTAGGGCTTGACATACAGATGAAAGTAATTCCACCAGAGATAAACCCTGTCAGAAGTACTCTTATACATAAGAAGCATTCCAAAAGCTAGACCATGCCCATGTTACAAAGACCCCAGCTCAAGTTCTGGGGTTAGCCTACTGATTAAAATCCACCCCTAAAGTCTGAAAAGAACTCTACCTCTACCTAAGTACCCAATCTATTTTATGCATACTTCTCCGAAGTCAATGCATGTCAGCAGGATCCCACCTGACACAGGTAGGAATGATATAACATTTTCAAAGACTATTTTATTTATAAGCTCCATATGATGTTTACCTGGAAAGGTAGGTCCAGACACGGCTTTGCTACTTACTTGCAGCATCTCTATCTGTCCTGAGCAGCACAGACAGGCTTGTACCACAAGAATGGACCACAAGAAGGTCACATCATTTCTGTGAGCTACATAGCCACTGAGATGGTGCCTCTGCAGGCTCTGAAACCTTCACACCTTTGAGAAAGGCAAAAATATCAAAACCACAAACTCATTTCCACTAAGCAAACACAAACATGTAAAAATCTGGTCATATGCAGCTGCTGCCCACATTTATATAGCTTGCATAGAAATCATAATCTCTGAGCTCCTCTCTGTACTTCTCCACACACAAGGGAACTGTTAGAGACATGAAAAAAAGATGAGAAAGTCTGGAAACAGGAAAACTAAATATATTGAAAGACCTTTTTCTTCCTCGCAGGTTGGCCAGAAAGGTGTCCACTTTTCCTTGGACTCTTTTTGGGCTTTGCAATATGAAATCAAGGCACACATTCCTCTTGCTTTTTTGGCTATCTGCATTGTTTCATATTTCTCCAGGCTGTGCTGCCTTTTCCAGCCTGTGCTTCTGTTCTGCTCTAACCTATCCTGAATGTCTTTATCTGTAGTTTTTTGGGTTTTTTTTTGTGATCTGAAGACTTATAACCCATGTACATATCTGTCTTTCTAGCTCATGTGAACATGAGCTAGATGGACATGGATGGCTCATGTTCATTGTTCATGTTCAATGTGAACATGAGCCATCCATGTTCCAGCTGTAAAGTGTTATGTGAGGTAAAGGCTGCTTCCCATACTTGATTGCTTTAGTTTATCCATTGTATTTCTCTTCACATAACTAAGTGCATTCTTTGTCTACCAAAGGCCATGCTAGCTGACCTTGGACATTATTTTTATGTGTTTCTTTATAGGATGCTTCAAGTTCTGCTGAATTAGTTCAAAATTTCCTCAAGGTCTACCAAAAGACATTCTTCTACTCTGTATTTGGCAAAGTGAGATAGGCCGCTTTAGTCTGTCTGTCTAAATCCTCTGTGGGGGAAATAAGAGAACCTCCTGGAAAACTGAAATGAATGGTCAAGCTTACCACAGCCACGATGGAACAGCAGCCCCATCCTAATCAAAAGAAAGTTGTTTGGGATATTCTCCTAGGATCAGGAGAACAG
The DNA here is from genome assembly GCA_027560015.1 of Chloroceryle amazona. Taxonomy (NCBI): domain Eukaryota; kingdom Metazoa; phylum Chordata; class Aves; order Coraciiformes; family Cerylidae; genus Chloroceryle; species Chloroceryle amazona. The sequence goes on from JANHFX010020357.1 coordinate 52,204, forward strand.
TGTAGATTTGAAAACTATAGGCTTAGCTTTCATAGACAGAATAAATACCCCACTGCTGCTCACCGTGAGGGACCCTGCGGCCAGAGGCCAGCCACCCCATGAAAGCAAGGGTTGCAGAGCCGGGAGAGCCACTAAGACAGTTACATTCCTTGCTGCTTTGCTCAGTTTCACATCACTAACTAATCTAGAATGACTCTCAAGGACCAGTTACTCAACAGAGGGCCATCAATATTTTGCCATGTTGTTTCAAGAATAATGGATTCAGGTGCACAAACAGTGCCTTGTAAACTGTATGCAATAATATACTTCATCTTAGGAAAGTACAGAACTATGATTGTTGATTATCTAATTAAATTTCAGGCTAAGTTATCTGTAATTCAATTTACTGATGCGTTCTCGGTGAATCACAAACATTTTGAAATAAGAGGTTAGTATGACAACTGTGCACAATGATACAGAAAATAAAGGCCTTTTCCATGCCAACTGGAAATAAATCCACAGTTATTTAAACAAAGACATGAATTATTTATGGAACTTTTGTAGCACAAAGATGCTGATGCAGACACTATCATAACAGAGAACATAAAAGCAGAAACTAAATATGTGACTTAACTGCCAATAATTCTGTAACATGTCTAAATAAATAGTACCTTGTTTACTACAGCAGGCTATTCCCCCCAACACACAGTAAACATGGGCTTTTCTCTATTACACTCATGCAAGGAAATAGACTACATTAATATCCTTATGCTAAATATTTTCATCCTAAAACTGAATCTTTGTTAATGTTATTATACAAAGAACCTGTTGAATATATTCAGCCAGATATGCTCATTTCCATCATAAGTTTTACAGCAGTTTTAATGCCTCCCATTAGAAAGTCAGCATTTTGCCTGATGTAAAAAAAAAAAAAAAAGTTGTCAACGATTTCAAAAATACAACTTTCATAGCTATTTTCCATGGGAAAATCTATAGTGAGGGCAATTATTCCTTTTGAAGCATAGCTTCCACTGTTCTGTTTGAGTTACACTTAAATAGGACCTGAACTCATCATCTCATCAATTAAACATTTGTAAATAGTCTAAATGCAGGACATTAAATCTGGATAAGAAACCTCTGCAAAAATGATCGTTGATATTTTGTGCAAAATAGAAATAAATCTATTTTGTACATGGCAGAATAAGAACTTTCTGTTCCTCGGAAATTATCTGGGACAGTACATATTACTTCTAAATGGTGGCATTTTGGCTGCCTGGAGTGAAAACTGAGGGAGAACGTCTGATACAAACTGTAGTTAAATATTGGTTAATATCAGTAACTAGGTAACAGGATCTATGGAAAAGGGAGTGAACCACATCACCCTGCTTCAGAGACCAACTGCTGGGGTTGCATTATTTCAACTGCCTTGCAGTTCTTATTAAAAGAAATAAAATTATAACCTAGAGAAGTTGCACATGCTACATCTCTAGCATTAACGATGGTCTCATTATCTCACCCATCTGTAACAGGGCATAACTTAAATAATATACTTTTAAAACACAACTGGATGCTACTTTTAAGAGAAGAAATCAGGCCCTGGAGCTCACAGAAAGGTAGAAATGCTTCACAGGAATATAGTAGCCAAATATACTTTCCAGGGGAGCTCTTAATTGGCTGCAGTTGTGAAAGATTCATCAAAATATCCCAAAATGAGCACATGTTGCTTTTTTTTTTGTTGTTTACCGACAGGTTGTCCCCAGGTAACCCTCTAGCACACTAATAGTTTTTCTTGGCCAACATAACCAATGTAGATCCAGTATCTTTCTTTGCTAAATGAGAGAAACATTTACAATGGCTGCTGGCTAGAAAATTAACCAAGTGAAACTCTTCAATTTGTCTGTCCCTGTCTGTTTCCCTCATTATTTTTTTATGGAAATCAAAGTCTAATTCTGTCTCTCTGCTTGTAATCACATTCAGAACATACTCATGACTCAGTAATCTGCTTATGAACATTGCCATTCTCTGCAGTAACTCTGCAGCACCCACATTTGGGGCGGTCTGAATGCTCACACAGCTTGCAGTTGCCAACACAATTTTTTCTTCCTAGCTGTTTTTGTCATCTTAGGCTCTCCTCTCCATTATAAAAGCTAATGGGATGAACAGGAAACCCATCAAGCCAAAGTTAGAAGTCATAAGAAGCTATTCACCACACTGCAAAACCCTGGTAAGCAATTTCTGATGGCTTTATTCAAAAAGTGAAATTGCTGCTGGTGCCTTATCAAAACAAGCCCAGCCTGAAAAGCCAGATGTGAAATCCCACACTTATTAGCTCAGTGTAAGGGAAGTCTGATCCAAATTTGGTATTTTGGCTTGAGCGGATGCAAATAGCACAGTTCCTCTGCATACAGAACATACTGTGGATGAGGTTTTATTTTAAAATTAAACTAGTTGCCAAGATGTTAACTTTCTGAGCTGTGCTTAGCATCATAATTACCTGCTTTAACCAGTAATCAATCGCCTTTCTGCAGCAGGGCCATCTGGCTATTATTCCTCATTCTGCTCCAGCTGAGGAGCTGTGAGCAGGTATCCACGTCACCTTCCCACCAGCTACTGACGAAGGTGAATTCACATTTAATGGCAATACCACAATTCGTGTTCTCCTTGATGAGAAGAGACAAAAGGCAGCAAATAATGAAGGGTAAGGAAACGCTCTGTGGGAGCACAAGATACACAGCTGGGTTACTCTCCTTTTAGCTGCATTTTGATGGCTTAGCAATCCAGATAATTTTACCTAAGAGAGGAATGGTGAAGTAGAGTGATAATACTTCTCTATTAAGCAAGTGCACTTTTATTTATAGCCAGATTTTGGATCACAGAAATAAAGGGAGGATCACAGAGCTTCTATTCTATTTTAGTGTATAATCAGTATAAATGCTTTTCCACATTCAAAACATGCACCAAAATCAACTGTCTTGCAGCCTGCAATTCTTTTTGTGATGCTGTGGGCAGAGATACTGTTAGAAGAGTTTGCAGAAAAATGATTTGAACATTCCTACTTAAAGCTTGGCTCTATATGACAGATGTACAGGTATGTATTGCACAGGGCTCTGATAATACATTCTAATGTTCTCTCAAGCTTTCTGCAATCATAGTCCCCAGAGTATAATATTTTGGAAGAAGCTAATTTGTCATATCATCTAAAGAAAACAAGCACAGATTTCCCAGCTCCACTCACACAACAACACATAAACCCAGAAAGGTTTTCTCTATTTTTAAAGAATGACCCATGAGCTGCCTAAAAAATAAGCTTTGAAAAGCACATAAAAGTAAACATCACAAATATGAATGAGAAAGAATCCTAAATGGGACATTTATTAGATTCAGTAAGGCAAAGGAATAATGCAGCAACATGTGCCTTCTCCTCAAAAACAATTCTGTTTGATTTGACATGTTCATTTTTGTGTGTTTACATCTAGGCAGAAATTTGCTGAAGAGCTGTGGTCATGGGGACATGCAAGTCAGTCAGATTAACATGTTTCTGAAAGCTGAAGCACATAATTTTTTTAACACCTCCTGCAGAAGGTGTAAGGACAAAACCACACTGCTGCTAGATAAGCAAAACCTCTTCTGAAAGTTTTTGTGCTTATTTACCCTGTTCCTTTGTTTTGTTTTGCCAGCTACAGTATTTCCATATTAATCTAGAGCATGCTCATTTTAGGCTTTAAAACTGGGTCAACACACCCAGAAAATTCACACCAAACTGCAGTTCCTGAGCACAGATAGGCAGAGTTGTCAAAACATTCTCATCACTGAGTAAATTTGTGCTTAGAGCAAAATCAACAGCCTGGAATGCACAAGTGCCCTGAAAGCTATCAATTAGCCCTTACATCAGGGTAAACTTGTGTCAAGAGGAAATTACTTAGACTCCACTTACCTGAAGAAAGGATATACTCTTGCTGTGCTGTTTGATAAGATCTTATAAGAGAGGTCCTATAACTTCAGTGGGGTACAATTTAATCTGAGAATCTTCTGGGATTTCAAAGATTTCCCATTCTTCACCAAGATGAAACTTTTGTTTTCATGCTTTCAGGTGTTTTCACAAAACCCACAAAGTGGGTTTGCAACCCAAAGGTTCATGAGTGGGGCAGCAATTTGAATGCTGGACATTCCACACAAATCCCTGGTCTAAGTCAAGTGTAGTTGGATGATAAAGCATCTCTCCCAAACCTTGTGCAATTGCCTGTCCAAAGCTATTTACAATTTTGGAGAAAATACTGCTTTCTGGGAAATTGGTATTTTCCAAAGAAAATACATGTCCAATCATGATACTGCTTAAAGTGCTTTAAGCATTTTTAGATGAAGCAGGGATCACATCTCACCTTAGCATGCCTACCAGGCCATGTGACATTTACAACATCACAGCTGCAGGCTCACAGGGATTTCTGAAAGTAAAGAGAGGTTTCTGCTTATAGTCCCTGTGCTGTACTGGACTCTACAGTTTCTACAGGAAAACTTAATTTTCTGTGTGTTGCTAATCTCTTGTAACCCTGCTTATGGACCTGGCAGCATTGCCATGGACCCAGTATTTTTGGAAATAAGAATGACACACTGATGATGAAAGAGCAACCATAAGGGAAACCTCAGCATTGGGTGTAGTATGAACTCTGGTCTTTCTGGGGTCATCCAGGTGAGACCACCCAACAGAAACTCCGTTTTGCACCAGAGTCTACCATTTTCAGCAAGGGTCACTGCTCCACAGTGCACTCTTCACCAGGGACACATGTCAAGCTAACAAAAGCTCTGCAATGCCAGTGCAATCTGTAGATTTATGCTTTTTCGGTGAAACCAATTCTCCACAATAACCTGGTTGTCAGACAAATCCGCCTTCTTACAAATACTCTTGAGAGTCCCCTTTTCCCCTAGCTGTTTTCTCCTTGCTTACAGCCTTCTAGGTCCATGAGCCCTTTGCTTCAGCATAACAAGATGAATCAAAAATACTGAGATATAAATAAAGCTGCAGGCAGAATGCAATATTTTTGAAATTTTTGGAGTTTCTCTCATTTGTGGTGACTCACATTGGACTTTCTGGCTTTTTTAAGCTTTTCTTGCTGCCTCTAATTAAGAAATTCCTTTTATTTGCAAATTATGCAGAGATGCATTCCTGTACTTGAACCACATTTTTTCATTAACTTCAACAAAATCAACCTTTTGTCCTGATCTTTGGAAAAGATCTAAGATAAGAAAACATTTAAAGCACTGTTATCCCAGGTGATGCTTACTAATCGTACTTCTCAGCTCCATATCAAACAGAGAGACAGGTGGTAATAAACAGGTGAGCCTTTCTCTTCTTGTAGATATTCATACAGGCCTATGTGGGTAGTAATGAAGTGTACTTAAAGCACATGAATCTGTGGGTTGTTCAGGTGCAAAGATTAAACCTTTGAAATGAAGGGTAGATAGAAATGTATTACAAGCTACTTCATTATCTCCAGTTATGGGAGAATTCAACAGAAAAATTCCCATAGACTTGGGTGAAGCCAGCATTTCCTCCAAAACACTGACCACATCTTGGCCTTCCTGAACTGACATCTTCCTGCACCTTTTTCTTCTTCTTTTACATATCTTCCTAACTATTCTGTCCTCCATTTGTGATATCTTTCATGTTTCTTTTCTAGGCACTATCTCAGTATACCTTTATCTGCTTCTCTTTTCTCTTTGCATCTTTTTTGGAGTAACTGAAAAAAACCAAACCCCAACCTTTACTGTGCAGTGTGTTCCCAGCCAAATGAGGCAAGAGAAGTAAAAACACACAGCCCTTTTCCCATCCAAGGACATTTCAAGACTTGCAGTCCTCTGAGGTCTGAACTCACAGACCTGAAATTTGCTGAGAGGTATTTTCCCACATTGGTCCTAATTTACTGTTATTAGTTGTACATGGCTCCTACTTCCAGTCCTGCCTGTCTAGTCTCCAAATAGCGCTGCAACACATTTCTAGTTGAATGTCACAGGACATTCTGTCTTAGACTCTAACAGGATGCAATGAATGGGAAAAAAAATCCCTTTTGAAGCACATAATGGCTTTCAGGCTACTGAATAGGGAAAATGTAAATTGAATGCTCAAGATTTTAAAAAAAATAAAAGTGTGTAATGGATAAACTATTTTCTAACAGGATACATTTACTATTAGGACATATATTCCCCTCCCAGTTTCAGTACTGCCAGTATAGTGCTACATCTTTTAGTATGGCACACTGGATGGATGGGTCAGAAGAGTTCAGTCTTAAATTTGTTGGAAAAATGATGCTGTGTGTATTTTCTAGTTCTTGTCTGTGTTAAGCTCTCCATCTTGAGATTTGCAACATTTATCAACTTACACATTTGACATTTCCTGCTTTGACTGAATGTCGAGTCTCCCTCAGCTTTCAACTATTTCAGAGACTGTTAACAAGGGAAAATATAACTGGCCAGGAAAATAAATTAGTTTTCAGAAAAGATCACAGTAGGGCAGACATGTTGCTGAGTAACTGGACTGAGAAAATGGACAATAATTGCAAACCATAAGCTTAAAAATACCTGAACAAGTGACAAGTTGGGCTTGTGTTATTCAAAGAAATCAATTTCTCTTGTGTTAATTGTTAACAGTTAATAGTTAATTCAAGTAGTAGTTCATAATATTCATAATTAATTAAATAAGTAAATAAATAATTGGTATAATGTAATAAATATTATTTTAAATTAGTATTTAATACAAATATGAAATAAAGAAATTCTAATAGTTAAAGGTTAACTCAAATCACCTATTTAATGTTTAAGGGACCTATGTAAAGAGAACTTGTTTTGAAGACCATACTATCAGTGAGCTATTGCAACATCATGGTATTCACAAGAAAGAATTTGCACCAGAGCTAGAAAACTGCTCACCAGAAATTAATTAACAAAGATTCAAAAAGTTCCCTAACCCACAGGCTGTGTCATGCTTTCGGTTGATACACAGCCCTTTCCATTAACATCAGTGAGGACTTCTGCTTTAAAATGCTCCTGATTTGGTCACTACTAGCAATAATGAACTTTCTGCTGGTGGCACTGTGAAGCTCTGTCAGACCAGTCACATGACATGAAAGTGAGTCAGGCAGTCCCTACAGAGAAATGCATTCACTGGGGATGAGGGCCAGCAAGCACCTCCTGTTAGCCAGCCCCTAACCTATGTTGATAGCTAAGGCTTGCGATAGCAAGCTCTGTATTTTAGAGGAATGTTGGCCAGGTACTGCAACCCTGATAGATGTATTACAGCACCGTGCTTTGTCAGAGCTTTGCAATCAATAGAAACAAGGCTTACTTAGAAAATAGCCCCTTCAGACAAGGGGCATGCCCCATTGGAAGTGGCTGGGGCTCACAGCTCTACTGGAGAAAGTTTCTGTGATGCCTAGGAGTGAATGACTCTTTAGCTGCCCAAAGAGGGATTTTTAAAAGCTAAAAGTAAATTCCTAACTTTACACTGTTGCACAAGAAGGCAGTCCTGTCTTGCCCACTGACCAACATGGCACTGATCTGATTTTAAGGAACCATTCAGCATTCACCTCCTCTTATCATTAGAGAAGGAAATGAGATGGGCTGTGCGTGGCCTTTACAGCTGTTAGTGATGAGCCTGGCAAGATATTTCAGACAGAATCCCCTCTTCCCAAACCTCAAAGCAAGCTGGCGTATCTGTGCTTCAGCAAACGCAACCTGACCCACCCTGGCATGGGGCAGAGATGTAGAGATGTCTTGGGTGATGGTTTTCGCTTCCTCAACTCCACTCCAAATTCTACACAACCACAACAAAAAAAAAAAAAAAATCAAGAGAAAAACTGCCTTTTTGTTGAAGAAAAATGTGCAAGAAAGCTGAGATTAATGTGGAACAGCTGCACTATGGATTTTATGAATAATTTGCTGAAAATAAATGTTAATGGCAAATTAAGGACAGAGATTAGCTTTGCAGTTCTGTGTTCTCAGTGGGTAACTTGCTTGCACAAAAGTACACACCAAAACCTGGCATGCCAAGTAGCTTGGCTGGCAGTGTATCCCCAGGAGCAAGGCAGCAGTGGCCCGCCGGGGCTGCTGCCTGCCAGGGTGTGGGCAGACGGCCGGTGAGGAGCTGCTTTTTCACAGTCTGCTCGGCTCTGGGCAGGCTTTTGTTTTAAGGAGCAATAAATGCAATGATCTCATTCAGGAATAAAAAGGAGATGATGACCAAGTGGATCAGCTCAGCTGCGTCTCTCCCCTCTGCATCACTCCCAAGGGGTGTTTTCAGATCGCAGTTGAACACCATCACCCACAGCAGGGAAGCCACTGGCTGCCTATTTCAGCCTTTGCTCTCTTGGATGGATCTATTTTTGCCTGCTGTATTCAGGAGGAAATTATTAGTTCAGAGTTCCAGTAGAACAAGCACCAGGCCTTTCAAGTCTCTCCACCAACTTTGGTTCCCGTCCAAGGTGCTCAGGGAAGCCAATAACTATCAGGCAGCAGGTACACCACTGGCCTGTCGGAATGCATTTTCTGAGTTCACCAAGGACTCAAGTTCTTCAGTTTGCATCTCCTACATACTCAGCAGCACAAAATTCCCACTCTCCCTCTTGCTTTCCAGTCTTTAGCCCCTTCCTCAGCTGTAGGACACTGGGGAGGTGGGTTCAGTGGTGTGACAGCCCCATCCTCTAAGCAGTGGGATGCAAGGTAAGGCATGCTCTGCCCAGATCATGACATCTCTCCTACCTCCAGCGATGACTATTTCTAGGGCCATGCCTGGCTCAAGTTGTCCACCAAACACATTCCTGTTGGAGCCCACAGTTTCAGATACATCCCTGTCAATACAGAGTGTGTCAGCTGCCCTCCTGCTACTCCATGGACAGGGAAGTGCCTCCCCCTGGGCTCAGGACCCTGGCTGGAAAGCAGGTGGATGTTCTCCCTGTGGGAGGGAGGTTTCTCTGCTCCCTGCCTGTGATCTGTGAATTAAACCCCTTGGCTCCATCATCAATTTCTCCTGTTGCTGGGAACTGGCATGGAGAAGGATGAAAACATGAAGCCATTTCTCCTCCTCTGAAGGGATAAAGTCCAATAAAAAGTGGATATTGGCAGGCTGGCATAAATTACCACGCTGGCTGACATCCTGAAATGTCCCAGCTTTGCCAGTATGCCTGACTGCTTCATGGACATTGAATAACACAACCCCAAACACAACAGAAACCACTTGTGTCTGCAGAAATGATGACAATTCATTTTGTAGTTCATTCAGCCAACTCTGATCACTGCTTTTGCTTCAGTTGAGAAAAGACCTTAATCTGTCTAATTTTTCTTTCTGCAATTCAGATCAGACAATCTCCATTTACTAAACATGATTGATAAATGGATTAATTGCACAACATTATTTCCTGACACTAGTTTGGAACACACAAACTGGAAATAAGTCACTAGGAACCTCTATATATGGAGGATAAATTACGGATCATTCAGGATATTTTCAAGCTCAGTACCAGAAGAGGGTTGAAAGACTGTTCAACCTTGCCTAGTCCAATTCTTCCTCATCTTACACTCTCAGCAACCATAAGAGATCACTAGAATTGCATGGCCAAACATGAAGGTCTGTTTGGATGGATGTGTTGTATCTGGCAGAAAAAATTTCCCCCTGCATTGCTTCATGATTTTCTGAATTTTGTTCTCAATCCAACAAGCACAAGTCTTCTTTTTCTCCTTTTTGAAACAATAATATGCAGCCAGAAAGTAAAACACAAAGTTTTTCCTCTTCATTACTGAATTTTTGTCACTTTTTATGTTTGCTTGCTTGTTGAAAGAGGAAATTTGAAGAATTACATAGTATATAACAGAAGAGATCATCACTGGCAAGAGGCAGTGGTGGAAGGTTCCCAGCGTGGGAAAGGCTCACAAGGAAATTACACATGTGCCTTTACTGTCGCACACAGACACGGGGCAAGTTATTATTAACATACACCCTGATTAATGGAAAATTGTTCCTTAAAGACAGTTAATCACTTATGAGAAAGCACATCCAGATCCTTCTTAACAGCAGAATGTTTACTAGCCTTGCAATAAGCTTTATTACAGTATCTCCTACAAGTTTTATGCACGCAATCAAAGCATCTACATCATGTTCTGCACATTTTAAACACCTCCATAAAGCAATGTAATGACCTTCACAAAAAAAAGTTAACAAAGGCCAATAATAATCAAGTTTTATGTCAGTGAGTCACAAATATTAACTATATGCAAATTACACACATAAACCTGAAGGGAGCAGGCATCATCCAGCACTTTGCATAGTCGCTGGAGATATTGATACCAGAGATGGCATCAGGAGACTCTCATTGCCAGTCCTGCAAGATAAGACATGGGGTAGACATGCATCTTGAGTGGGGAAAGTAAATGCTAATGCGTTCATAGACCCCTCCTTAGAAATGAAAGGAGCAAAGAGGTAATTCAAATGTCACTTAATTTTTATTACTTCAACAGCCAAACAAATGCCCTTTCCCAGGATTGGTTAAAACTGCTCTAATGGCATACAATTAGGAAAGGCATTTAATAAATCAGTGCCACCCCCTGCATGCCTCAGGCTGACTGGCACCTCTGTGCAGGTCCTTGCAAGCTGTCCTACTGAGAGATGGAGCTGTGAGCAGTCAGGGGACACAGAAAGGACTGTCCTGGCAGGGAGAGCATAGCAGGTAGAGCAGCTCTCTGAAGTGCTGCCTCTGGCTTATTACGCGCTCCCTCTGAACAACTCTTCTCACCCCAAGACCACACGATCAATCACTGGTGGGAAAGCCTAGCAAAGCATTCCTTTTTTTAAAGCAGAGTGATTGTATAAAGATGTACAGCTAATCCCACAGCTCTTCCACAAAATGAGGTTTGATATATCACTGTATTCACTGTTTGCCACTACTAAGCAAAGTACCTGTGCTCTCATATCTTCATGCATTTAATACATTATGCATCTGACAGAAACCTTTTGGCTATTTTTCTTTGCACTGCACTACAAACTCATCAACAGAGCATCAGGATCTATTTCTCTGGTAAGTATTGATAAGGAAAACTGAAAAATATTATCCCCTTCTTCATCTCCACTCCTTCTCCCATGTTCTAAGGATGCAGACATCAGACAGAGGAGGTGTTTGAAATAGAAATGGTTTACCTTCAGCACATTACCATGAACAGGGTTGTGAGGGCCTAGTCTCTCCGACCAGTGCTGAGACCACATGAGGGTTAGTTTTCAACATCAGAAGCATCATCACATCATGCCACAGATCAGATTTAACCTACTTTATCTGTATGTTCATAGCTGTGCCACAGGGAACATGCTGCCAACCTCACAGACCCACCAAGGGTCATCCCAGGGCCAAGCTGCTCTGTCCACATTAGAAGAAGACATTTCACATACATTTCTGCTCCTTCTGCTTGTTGCTACATGTAGAAGCCCATAGGAGCAAGGCAAACCAGGCATTGTCTCTGCCTTTTGTCTGCATAGGACATCCTGGTCCATGGTGAGGATGCCCAAAGCAGTTTCTATCTCCATGCCTTTGACAGTATCAGTAGATCTACACATTTTGATGCTGACAGCTTGCACTCTGGTCAGGGACTGCATAAGCAACCCAGTAGCACTGAGTCTGGGTTTTAGATAAACAATTTCCCCGTTTGCCTCTAATTCCAGCCCTCACCCCACTTAAAGCTGAGTGAGAGCTGACACTTTGGAGTCACAGACTAGAAAGCGGTGTTTCCAGAGGCCATACCGCCTGTGATCGCAGTACAGCCACAACTGATTTTCCTCAGGGGTCTTCTGTGCTGCTAGTCTGGTCCTATAATTACATTTCAAAACAAAGTTGCCTGTCAAAATAAAGTCTACTTTCCTGATGATGCTGATTTTCTCTTCCTTTCACATTGCAAAATAATACAAATAGGATGAGAGCCCTTTTTTTTCCACCAGATCTTTTCTATGCTGCATAATTTTAACCTCCAAACTAGGTCAGCTCAGAAAGGGAGCATTTAATTTAATCTGTTACAGTGATTAACAAAGCTGTTATATTGTTAAAGATCAAATACGAAGTCTTTACCAAAATACCAACCACTTGGTGTAAATCGCTCCTAGATGGTGCTAAGAAAAAGCAGCCAGGATGCAGAGGAAATCTAAAGAAAAGAGCCCATCCGTCTGAAGCTCTGACATTTTGGACATCTTATCACTCCCTGGGATTTGAAATTATATTATTCCATCGATTGTGAAATTCAGCACATTGCACAGCACATATAACCCTAATGTACAACATTGGTGATGGGTCAAGGGTGAGGAAAGCCTTGTAGACTCCAAGAATAAATACAGGGGGAGCTCATACCTTCATCAAGCCCTTTACCATAAATAAAATTCAAAACAAAATACTCTTCTTCCTCCCTTTCTTCCTGGCACTTGCAACCCTCAGGGTGATTAGTTTTGGAGTTGCTTGTGAACAAGTCCTGGCATCTTTATTTTGGCAATAGAGCAATAAGCCTCAAGCGTATGACCGCTGGCTGGAGACATTTAAGCAGGCTTGGGGTCCTGGCCAAGACAGAGCCTCTACCCATCAGAGCAGCCCCACACACCGCTGTAGTTTTGCTCCGGCATTGCTTTGGTTTGGTTTGACAGTCCTTGCCCTGTAAGCTTTTCCATTTTTTTTCTTAAAAAGAAGTGGTCCCATTCCCACCTGTGGTCCTGAGGGGCCAGGTACAGTCACAGACAGCACATCTGTCTGCAGCCTTGCTCCCCATTGGGCCCCTGTAGCCCCAAAGAGGCATCAGAAGCACAAAACAATCAAAAAATGCAAAGGTCAACACTGCTGGTAGACTGGTGGCTAGGACAGACAGAGGCTGGGTGAAAACCCAGTGGTCTGTGTTGTCATGGCACTGAGGAGGAATGTGGAGCAGAGTGAAGACTGCACAGCCCCATTCTTCCACTTATCCTACTCTCCTGACTATTGCAGTAGTTACCTGCTCCTTGCAGAATATACCTAGGAAGTCAGCAATGGTTGTGCAACTGACTACAAGGAATAATGGCTTGACCACGGTCTCACCCCTGCGCTTTGCACAATAGTAGATACAAAGTATGATAATAGTAGATAATAACAATAGTAGTAGATAACAAGGTCCCTGTTTTGGACCTAACTTGGGGATGAGAATTCAACACCAAATCATAAGGGTAGATTAACAGGTTTGTCTTCCTTGCTCTGCCCCAAAAGGACAGCTTTTATTAACATTGGTGACCTTAGATACGCCAAGTGCTTCCCCAGTATATTAAGTTTGTTATTGCAACCGCATTTTAGAGCTCTATAGCTAGTCTGCATCTTAGTGCATTTATCGCTGGCAGTCTTAAAGAATCTGGGTATGGTGCATATGAATAAACTGTACTATTCATGCACCTGACTGCTTCTTTTGAATGTGGCCAGACCTACAGCAGACAAGCCATTCACACATCTGATGTTGGGACTATAGTTACAGCAATAATTAACATATCTGTTAAGAGATAAGTCTGGCTGCCCCTAGCCCCTCTAACCTCTGAGTACCAGCTACAACTCACAAAGTGATTAATCTCTTTCCAAATTTATCCATCACTACATGCAACAGGAGGCTGCCTGTAAAGGAGAACTGCCTGAACCAAAGCACACAGCTGATGTCTGCATCCTTGGTTGAGTTATGGTCATGGAGAAGCATTTTATTACCCTTTTATTATCTTTGTTAAGAATCTCAGTAAGAGAAATGAGAGTTCCACTATTGTGCCCAAGTCAGGAAAACAGTTGTTGCAGCAGACTCCCATAGGTGTCTGGCCATGCCACAGCTTCTGGTCAGGTGAAGTGTTTTCTGCCTTGTCTCATTTGTCTTTGTGGCTTTTCTCATTGCCTCAACATGTCTGAAATGCTGGAACAAGTGGGCTGAGAAGAGCCTTGAGCTCTGTCTAGCTTCCTGCAAAACATATGGTTCTATTGACTTCAATAGGAAAAGGAACTGATGTTTAAATCTCTCATTGCATGAGGCTTGGAATAACTCTTTCTGTACAATGATTTTCAAATATATTAATTATATATAACAATTCATGGACGTTTTGTGTTAGTTCACTGCCTTCTTATTTCCCCAAGTCCCTGGAAAATAACCTTCTCCACATCTGGTGGTATCTGGAGTAGGAATGCTCTTCAGCTGCCATCCTCATTTCTTGCCAGGGAGTGGGTGATGTCTTACATCTTGCAGTCAGAGATTTTGCTACATTTGCAGATATAGTCTGCAGAATCCTCAGCTCCTTTTAGGACTAAAATGAAGCCTCTTACATTGTGTGTTTAATTAAATTTATTTGCCTGACATTTCATTTTTATTATTTTTAAGCAGACTGAGGCTCTTGGCATTAAAAACACATGTAAATTAATCCAATGGATACACTATCTTCACAAAGGACTTTTTTCTATCACACCACTAGAAATATTTTTCTGAGGAAAGAAAGTGGCTGCAAAAATTCACCCTGATTATCTCAGCACAAGTGACACCATGCAAGGCAATAATAGGAGAGGAGAAAGTACCTGCTGAGAAAATGTGGACACTAAATCAGACACATTATGCCTCTGGTTAAGCTCCTCCAGGTACCAGTAAGGGAGTAGATTGACTGGAGAATATTTATTTTATTGGAAAGAAAACATTTATTTCCTAAGTGTTTTAAAACCTGATTTTAGCCTGTTTCCCTAAGGGATTGAAGAATTAAAAAAATCTCTGAACTCTTCCACCTGGTTACTTCCATTCTCCTACTCCCTCCCGTCCCATTTTGGGCACATTTGGGAAAGGACTGGGTGTGAAGATGTGAAGCCTCTTCTGCCTGGGTAGATATCCATGGCCACACAGGAGCGGGATCCTGCCCTCACTGTGTGCACTGTGGAAAGGGAGGGAGGAGCAGCCAGGCTCCACCAGCATTCACACCCATCTCACCCAGGGCTCACTCCAGATGAAACCTGTCACTGCAACAATGCACTTTTCAGTGATTCTATCAACTTACAGCCTGAACATGAAGGACCCAAATAGACCAAACGACAAACAAACAAATCTACATGAAGTGTAAGCCTGAGGGGAGCTCAAAACCCACAGCTTTTGATAAAATTTTTATACATATATATATAAACAGACACATCTAAGAAGTAGAGGAAGTGTTTAGGAGAAATCTTTCATATCATAAAAAAATTAATCAATTACTATACTGGGCATTATCAAGACACCACCTTGCTGAAATGTCTTCATGAGAGTCAAGAAAAAAACTCGCTACTTTTGCATTTCCAGAACATCTCAACCCACAGTGTTTTGTGTTATCCATTTCAAAGAACTCATAATTCAGCAAAGACAGGAAACCTGGCACTTACTGCATATGAAATATTTTTGCAATGGCAGAGTTGGCATATTGGTTACTTCTTTTAAAATATTTTAACACTTTATTTGGCCAATGGAGTATTTAATTAAAGAGAAGTAAAAATTTGTTTTCAATTCATGGGTAAGCCTTTACCAGTATGGGCTGCAGGATATGATCCTGCAGGGAGAATACAAATAACATCAGTGTTAGACTGGTGGCACCCAGTCAGTCTTCAACACTTTAGAATATTCTGCTGGAAAATCAGCATTCTCTGAAATCCTAGTCCTGAATAGCAGGCAACTTCTTCTCAGAAGAAATTAAAAGTTGGTAAGAGATGAGCAATAGGGGTACAGTTGCCATTATTTACCTATATAGGCAACATAGTCTATTTGGATGATAATGAAGTCAACATGCTGTTTCCTGAGATTAGAAAAAAAATGTTCAATAAGCAGCAGGTTTGAAAATTCATTCTTTCTTTCTTTCTTTCTTTCTTTCTTTCTTTTTTTTTTTCATTTCCTAAAATCTGATGAATCCAAAGTGAAAATTTCAATTTGGAAGTGCCACTCCCTTAAAAAAAATACATTCCAATCTGTATGGATACGGAAAAGAAATATCCCTATGTGCCACTGCAGACAAATGGGTTATTTGGAGCCTATGTTGACAACAACTCCACTGAAATCAAACTAACAGGGGCAAACCAAAAATTTCTGTAGCCTGACAATAACTTCAAACCTCACCAAATCCTCTCTCCTCACCAGAGGAGAGACCTCAGAGATCAGGGATGCCTCGTTTCAAGCACAGTGCTTGGGGCAGGAGATAGAGCTGAGCTCTTAAGAGCAAAGAAGAGAGACTTCAGAAAGCAACTCCAAGAAAGAATAAAAATTGAGGATGATCAGCCACAAAGGAATTCTCTTGGCCACAATGGTATTTGAATGCAAGCGCATACTCACAACAAGACAAGGCACAGGAAAGGTATGTCTGTGGTCTGAGGTGGCTCAGATATCCCCACATGGACTGGAGGAAGGACTCTGAGCCCTTCAGCTCTTCTCCAGTCACTCAAGTCTAGGCACTTGCAGCTCCCTGCCCTTTGCCATCAATGTGTCCCCATGAGTCAGTGTTCCTGCACCCAGTGCTGAGGTGATCGGGCTGGGAAAGCTCAGACCCGGAGAAAACTGGGGCAACTGAAGAGTTACACAGGGTCAAGCCAGAAATCTCCACCTCAAAACCACAGCTGTTTGCTCTGAGGTTGTTCACCAAAAGCTGAGAGAAGAAATCTCTCGCAAGGAACCCTTAAGCTTTGGCATGCTATTTCAGTGTCACCATAACGCTTTGAAGGCTGTCATCTGTTCCATGGTTCACACTCTGACATTTCTACTTCTGCATTTTGAGACTTGGTTGTTCACCCAGCTGCCTACAGCATGGCTCAGGTGTCTGCAAATACTCTATAGAACTCTGTGCCTGCAATTCAAATCCTCCTTCTTGTGCAACAACTTGCAATTGTCAACATTGATTTTCAAAGCTTGCAGTGCAACATTAACCAGGAGCTGCTCTTTCTAAAGAATTTCTGCTGGATGTTTTTATTCTCCTCCTCTTCATTTTTCTCCCCTAAACAGACCTCTGGGAAAGAGTACCTCAGCACAGAAATACTTTGTTTGGGTGCCAAATCATCACCACAGTGGGGTATAGACAGAAAAAAACCCTTTGCTTTTCAGTAGCTCTCAAACCCCAGCATCCCCCTGGCAGTCAAAGGCAGGAAAGTGCAACCTTACTGCCACCCTAAAGCACCCATTTTCCCCCCTCCTCTTCATGCTACAACTCTACAAGATGCAGCCCAGATCAAAGGCTTTACTCTGATCCAGGTCTCTCCCCACAGTGTCTTCATACAGCTGGCCTCCAGTTTGCCATTCTGGCTCCAAACACAATTTTTAAAATCTAAAGAAAAGCCAAGGGAAGGAGAATGAGCAACTCAGCTCTCGGTCTGAGCACCATGCAGCACAGCCAACCTGCCCAGTCCTCAGCACTGTGCCAGGGGACATGGTTCCTCCCATGCCTGCTGGCTCACCACCCTCTTTTTGAACAGATTAGGTATCCAGAAACAGAAGAGATATTTTATTTGCTACTTCTCTGGAGAGCTCTTGAGTTGCTCTCTGAGCAGCGCTCATTTAAGAGCTGGCATGGCAGCTATTCAATTTCTTTTTAAGCAATCAGTGGTGGAGGCAATTTTAGAAAAGGAACGTAATTCTTGTAAGAACAATTTCTGCCTGGGCAAATGCTGCTGTTAGCAATGGCACAAAGAAAACCAGGAAAAGAAACTTCTGCTTCCCGGGAGGAGTGGGAAGAGCAAAAGCTGTACCAGCACACTGTGCCCCATGGCTTGTGATCTCCTCAGGGCCAAACTGTGCTCACAGGACAAGTGAGCTTGAGCCATGAAGGTAGCATCTCATCCAGGAAACCCCATTGGACCCTCTCAGAAAGCAAGCAGAATCTTTGCCTTTGTTTTCCACCTTTCTTTCATTGCCATTTCTGTCCTGTTTTTCTTTACCTGGTAAGGAAGCAAAACTCTAACAGCACTGCAGCAGGTCAGAGGGTTTTACCCCTTGCACCATGGACCATTTCCAATCATGCTGTTTGCTCAGATACCCTGGGGAACAGCTGGGTTGCAGAGCTACCTGGGCTTCCTCTGAAGCACTTTTCAGGAACAAGAGTCACACAGGGTAATATGGCACCATTTCTGCTCTAGTAGTACTTTCTTTCATGCTTACAGACAAACACGCTGCTCCCTGTTTCACACCCTTCTTGTGCCTTTCTCATGTGCTACTGGTTGAGAGTCCAGTCCAGATACAACATATAAACAGGATTTTAGATTATTAAATACTTGGGGGATTAAGAAGGAATATATACTTGTAATTATCCCTTTCACTCATTCTTTCACATTATTTTTAATTAATAACTATACATATGCTGAAAGTCAAGGAAAAACAGAGAAAAACAATGAAAACTGCAGGAAGACCTGAATGTGGTATTCATGACACAGGAAGGAACATTGCCATGCAGCACTGAGGAGAAATATAACAGTAGCATGAAGCCCAGCAAGTTCCTCCACTGGGGACCTGTAACCTCTCAAACAAACAGCCACAACTGTCACTACCTGCAGAGCTGGAGACAGCACTGCAGCTTTCTATGAGATTTTAATCAAGGTTCCCCTGCTATTTTCTTCTAGAGACAATGCAATGAGATTTTTAATCAACACATCCACCTGGGAAAGAACAGGGCAGGAAAGAAAAATTGTCCCTGCAGAATAGACATTAAAGCCCTAAAAACAGGGCCACAGAGACTGGCCAGACCTTCTTGCACTTGCCAGACTCATTAAGTAATCTGGTGGCATTTTACTTAGCTTTCTTTATTTTCTACTTTCATGGCAGAAATTCCTAAAGGCTCTGGTGGAATACTGATGTGAAGCAGCCCCATCCTATCTCTTCCTCAAGTTCATTCCTATCCCTTCATCATTTGACAGCTTCTGGTTATTATTAATTTCATCAGGTAAAAGAGGACAGGTCCTCCCTCCCCCTGTCCAAAAACCTGACTTCTGAGTAATGAGTTGAGAAAATAAACCTCAACATATCACATACAACTCTAACATTGGCTATGATGGAAGAGAGCTCTGCCAGTGGTAGTGTTTCTCCTGTTTTGTAACAATGCATTTACAGCAAAAATATATCAGGCCCTAAGAAAGCACTAAATCTGCTTAAATCACTGAGTCTCAAACATCCACATTTTCATGGCTAATAGCTCTGAGTATGCTGGACCATAGAGCAAGCAAGAACGCCCGACTCACAAGTCCCAGTAATGAAAACCAGTTTTCCCTTTCCAAAGGGATTTGGAGATTGTACTCAGCAGAAAATCCAGGGGGAAAAAAAAAGCCCAGTAAGACCCTTTCCCATTGCAATGCATAGCAGCACCTGGATCCTTCTGCCAACAGCAGTGGTCACTTGAGGGTTTGTGAATGCAATAGAGGCACAAGCCTTCCCCAGTCCTCAATGACTGTCTCTGGAAGCTGTTTTAGGCATGCTGTGGTTGTAGAGATCTGCCCCCAATCCCCAGGACCCCATGTTTAGCAGAGATACTCCTAAAACCACATTGGACAAATGGAACTTGCATAGTGTTTCCTCTCCCAGGTGTCTCTGGGAACAAGTAGAACTTTGACGAGAAGTTTGAGAAGGGCTTTGCCGCTGCTTAGCACCCTCATTAAGCTTATCAGTGAGTCCAAGAAAGATCTGGTGTTTGTTTCAATCCTTCCCTCAGCACTCGAGGGGCCAAGGGAATTGGCATCTCACAGCAGGTTTGCACCATGCTCTGCCAAGCAATACTACTGGTGGAATATAAAAAAAACCCACTTGCTTCTATCTGCCACATTTCTCTGCTGGCAAAATACGGAGCAGAGATGAGCAGTGCCAGCATGAATTGCACTTGCTAATTGAGCTTATTTTGCTCGCTAAAATGATTTTGAAACTGTGCTTGTGTTTTGCTACTGTGGCCACATTTCTCAGCACAAAGCTGAATTCCAAGGTTCCAGCTCTTCTGGGACACAGGAGGGGCTCTGGAGCTGCAGACCCTGGGGCAGCCTTGGAGGCTCTCCCACTCCTGCCTCTTGCACAGCTCCACTCCCTGGCTTCACTGCTCGTGCTGATGGGGACAACTGACCTTAGATGGGTTGATTAGTGACATGATTTTTCACACTGCATTTCATCTTGCAGTTTGTATCAGCTAAAAGCTACTTTTCTTGCTGTTTTGAGAATTAAAATAGTACCCAGCAACAGCCAAACATGACTGTTAATACAATCTAAAACATATTCTCTTTTTAAGGAAGGCTTTGAAGTGAAGACATATTTTAGTTATAGCAGCAAGGACAGTTTTAATCAATGTTGAACAGTTCAGTTTCTCCCTTATTCCTTGATTAATGAGCATGAAAGACCATCTACCTTTTAACTACTCCCCAAAACCTAAGTATGTTAAACAACCTTTCGATTCTCTCCATCTTTTTGAGTGTGCATTGAAGCTTCAACTGAATCCAATTTGTACCATCAGCAACTGGAGTTATTCTGCATTTGTCACTGTTGGCATTACATTTCTCTTAACTGTAATGAGGTGTCACTGAATTACAGAACTCTTTATACTGTTTTAACACTGTGATCATTCAGGTGTTATGAATCTGTAGGAAAGTTAAGGCAGTTAAGCTGTACATCTGCCCAGACGAAAAGGTAACAGTGTTGACACAGAATTTTTGACCAAGTAAATTTAATCACAATTTAAGCTAGAAATGGCTCTCCTGCACCTTCCTTGCAGGTAGTCAGGAGGGTGTCTTCTGAGGTACTTGCTAAAACTTCTCAAGCAAATCCCAGCTAGACACTCAGGTCTAGCAAAGCCATGCCCTCAGAGGGTGGCTAAAGACAAATTTAGGGTCCAGTGGCTTGCTGAAGCTGCAGGGTGAAGCCTTGCTAAGCCTCATAGACCTGTCCTCAGGGACTGCTGCATACTCCCACCCACCTCCTTCCAGTTCTTTCCTACCCCTTAGGCTTGTAGCAGCCTTGGGGTGCTGATCCCTGCTCTGGTCTTCAACCTGCGACACTCCTTTCCCTGGCACACTGAAGGGCCAGGCAATTGGCTTAGACCACACAGTCAAAACATCCTATCTACCAAAACAACCACTGCAATTACAGTATGGGCTAACCTCAAAAGGTTCTCTCAGGAAATTCCTGTCCTCTCCAGTGCTGTCCAGCAAAGGTGGTTGTGGAATAATGACTGGAGGTGAGTTAGAAATTAGAATTATATGAAAGGTACTGCATTGTTCACACATTAAGAAAGGTATAATATCAAAGAAGTGCCCAGGGTGGAGTTCAACTGGTATGCAAGGAATCCATTCCACAGTGCTTCCCTGGACAACACTGCCTGCAAACAGCACAGGGAGGAAGTGGAGTGAAGACTCCACAGCCAAGCTTGGTGAATCACAGCAGAGATGGGAACTTTGTGGTATTATGGAACCAATAATCTGCATATTTGCCACCCTGGGCCAACAGTCTGTCATTGTCTGTCCTTTGTGCGAACCTTGCTTATTGTAATGTCATTATGACACCAGAACACATCTCTGTACCAAAGGCTGCCTGCCTCCAAAGTGCAACCACCCCTCAATGAGCTTGCACCCTGAATTTTCTTATCTACACCTTTAAAAGTGAAGCAAGAGAATTTTACACCTATTGTAATAAAGGTATTTATGACTAGAGTCACTCAAACTCCACCTTGAAGGTAAAAATAGTATAAAAATGGTTTAAAGAAAGGGGGACATGAGGGAAGACACCATCGTGGACAAGTCAGGGAAGATATCATCACTGATTATCTCTGACTCCTGGGATCAGACAACAGTGTGAGCCTCTCTTCCCCCACATAAGGATGCCTTTGGGTAAGATCTGGACTCGGAGTACTTCCTGGAAAAACTTAGAAATCTATCTAGAGCTGCTTCTTTTAACTTCATGTGTTTTGTATATCTGCACATGCCTTGCAGTCAGTGTCTTTATCACCAGCAATCCCCAAGAACCTGCACTTCTGTTGCTTTATCAATAAACTGCACTATTCACATTGCTATTTGCAAGAGTCTCTCCTTAGGTGCCGCCAGCTCCTCACTGCCTGCGTGAAGCCATGAAGCATGACTAGCCAGGGCGTGCAGCGCTGATAGTGAATCCAGAGCCCTGAGAGTTCAGACAGACTGAGCGCAACCAGACTCATAGTGCCAAATTGGACATCACTCACAATCTAAGCCCAGCCACCCCCAGCCCCTCAGAGATCTGAGGACAAGCTGGAACACAAGGGGATTTATTTTCTGCCAAATTACTTTATCTTTTTACACAACAGTGGTAACCTGCACTACCCAGGTCTACATGAGACCAAAAAATCAAGAGTGTTGCAAATTGACAGTTGAGAGATGTTGATGTGTTCCAGGGTAGAGACAGAATGAAACAGTGGACAGGCACAAACATCTGCATGATCCTCTGGTCACAAGTGCAGCACATGCTGCACATCAAACATGTATGCAGATGAATAGGGTCATTTTTGAACTTTGTGCCAAGGAGGAAGTCTGTGCTGTGTTCTGACCTAGAGGAGAATGCAAATATTCATGGTAAAGCATGAATGAAAAGACTACTAAATATTTTAATCAACTCAGTCATCATATGAAACAGAAGCAATTTTTCCCTCTCAGGGCCACATGGATGGGTGAACATTTGCTGCCTGATGTAGCAGCAATCATCAGTTTAGGCTGCCTTAGTTTAATAGCTAAAACTCAGCTCTTCGACTTCCTGTGCTTAAGAAAGAAATTGATATACATTTTTTAAATATTGAAATAGAAAGAAGCTAGTAAAAGCTACAAAGATGGGTGAAAAATAAGACCATTCAGTGCAAAAACACAATATAAGGGAATAAGATTGTTTTGCCTCATATTGTCCACTTCTTTTACTCATTTACAATCTCTACTCAAAGATCCATACAGTCCTTCCTAAACCTTTGTGTTGTCTATACAATGGTTATTCCCTATCCAGACCATCAAAACAGGTTTTGGGCAGCCTGGTACCTAGGACAGGACCTCAAGATCCTAGCTGCCAACCTTTGCCAGAAAGAAAACCAGCTATTTCATCTCAATCTTTGCTTGTCATTTCCTTCTGAATTTTTGATGCATTTCTTTCACCCTGTGGGCTCTTCATTTCTCCATCACTTCCAGGGCTGAACTCCAGCTTCTTTCACCGTCCTTGTCCAACAGCAGCTCAGGGAACACCAGTCTCCATCCCCTCAGACATTTTCCTCTAAAATAAAAACATTCCCTAGCTTTCTAACTACTCTCATCTAGCTCTCTTTAATCCGCACGTGTATTTTCCAGTATTTACCAGGTATGCATGAACAAACAGTGTCTTCTTTAATGGATTTAATATTTCTGTCAATTTAACTAGAGGGTTTTTTTTTGTTCCCATCTGCCTTCCTACTCCTCTTCCATTGCCAGTAAAGAAAAAGAGCAAGCAGGAACCTGCCACCCATTAAATAATCGACAGAGAGCCTGAAAACAGATAGTCAATCCAAATGCAAACTACAGGATGCTTCATTTTCGTCATCTTTCAGGCAAACCTCATTGGATTCTTAATAGTAACTATTAAATCAATGAAACAAATTAAGTAATAGATGAGAGAGAAAAAGCAGAGATAACAGAAGAAAATTTATTTTCAGAGCTGCTTTCAGAGGTGTTGTGTACAGTGAAGCCATCTCAGCCTAGTTACTGCCCTGCTGCCCCCCCTTAGTCTGCTGACACCCCATATCAACCCGTAACACTGCAGAAATAGTTGATATCACTCTTTCCCAGTACAAAGCACTGACTTGCACATTTAACTGGCTGTTCCCAGGTGGAAAGGTCAACATGGAAAAGAGGTTGCTTATCAAAGGAGAGGGCTTCCCTTTCATCTTAAAGACACGAATCAGACATTATGTTTATTTGCCAGGATGGTAAAAAGTTCCACTGCAGACTCAACAGCTGCCAACAGCTTGAAATGAGCTTAGACAGCCATGGGCAATTAGCAACCTTAGTTCATTACCAGGTTCATGATTTTTCATATAAGCTTTTTTCCTTTAATTTTCTCTTTATTATCAAGTACAGATTAAAAAAAAAAACCCAAAACAACAACAACAAAAAAAAACACAAACAAAAGAAAACCAACCCACAAACAAAACGCACTAACAAAAACACACTGAAGGCTGAATTTAGAATAACCAGAAACTGGATTTTTAGACCTCCATTTAGACAAATTCTGTGCATAAATATTTTTCTACACAAAGTGCACCCAAACTTTCATTATCTTGTTTTGCTGTGGATAGGAAGAATGAGGATGTCACATTATATTTTCCAAATACATTCACCCAGAGCTTATGCATGTCTTACCATTATTACTTACTCAAATTTGCAGTATTATAATATAGATTGCAATAATAACTTAGACTGGAAAGTACTTCTGGAGTTCTCTAGACCATCCCCAGATCAAAGCAGGGCCAAATTTAGAGTTGGACAAGTTTTTCTCAAGGTTGAACACTCAGAACATTTCCATTGGAAACCCTGTTTTGGGCTGTATTCAGACAACCATTTTCAAGTTTCAAATCTAACAGATGTATTATTACCAGCCCAAGCAGATTTTCCACCTCACTACTATGTTCTTCACAAATTTCCATACAGGTTAAATAACGGAGCAGGGAGAAATCCATGACTGTCACCAATCAAGACATTTTCACAGAGATTAGAAAAAAAATCCCACCTGAAATGGGTCTTGCCATAGAGCTTTTGGAATGACATCCAAAATAGACTTGGATACCAGTGGGGGCCCAGACTTAATGCCTATCTCCATAAAGATAAGTGAACCTGAAGGTATAGGTAATTAACTTCCATGCAAATGAGACATAACAGCAGCAAATTTTTGGCTCTATCTGCCTTCTCCTGAAATAAATCATTGGATTCATTGGCAACAAGACCCAGTTTTCAGTTCAATGCAGAGCTCATTTTAATGCCTCTAAGCAGCCTATGCCATGAGCTGGGTGACCTGTAGCAGCCGCACACATCTGGGCTCTAAATCTGTGCCCAGGGCAGGTTAAATCCCAGCGTGGGGACAGAGGACAGTGTCACATGTGAATGCATGTCACAGACATGTCCTGGTGTTCAGCATCACCCAGACCAGATCAACCCCATCTCATGGGGTCCCCTAAGGGACTTACTGAACCTCAGACAGAGACCATGGAGTCCCTGCAAAACCCTCCCCGGGAATGAACTACTTTTGTCACCTGCATGGCAAATCCCCAGATGTACAGATACCCAAAGCAAAGCCCTTGATCATTCAGATGCAAGAAAAAAACAAAACAATATGATTTTTTTTTTCCTTATTTGTCTTCCATTTTCTTTATACTTCTCTTCTTTGCCAGTATCTCCAAAGTCAGTTTTCCCCCTCGGATTTTCCCCCTCGTATTTCACCCCTTGGATTTTCAGATTCCCCCTCGGAATCACAGTTCCCACCAAGAACCACCAAGCTGGCAGTTCACAAGGGAGGTGGGACTGAGCAAACTGAGTAAAAAGCACATTTAGAGCCCTAAATGTGTCTAAAACCAGATGTTTCTGTGGCAACATGGAGAACTTCGTACATCTCACGACTTGCAGCATGCACAGATTTCCTCACAGCAGCATCAGCCCAGAAAGCTGCAGAGAACTGGCTGGAAACAGTAATTCCTCCAGCTGCCACAAGCATCCAAACCCCTCCAGCCCAGCACAGGTTGAGGGTCATTGCTATGCACTGAATAGCATTTGAGGGGACACAGTCCCTGAAATGGTTTGAGTTCTTCAGAAGAACAATGCAAAAGCCATTATACTTGTAATGCTCTTTGTCTCGGCACACAGCAATACTATAAAATGAAGAAAAGGTAGCAGCAAAGCACAGCTTCAGTTCATTTCCAGTTAAAAAAAAAAAAAATTTTACTTTGAGGACTTTGAAATCATCAAGCAACCTGGCTTTTAGCAGACCAAATCCTGTGAGAAGCATGGACCTGAAATCCTATACATATGGGACCAAAATTATACAAATGGACAACTCAGGAATGTCCTCACAAGGAAATGTGCCCCAATTCCCACAACACAGCTGGAAACAGAATGACATCTCCTCACCCAAGACAAACTACACAGAGCCTTGGCCTTTGGTAATGAGCCCCAGCTTCTGAAGCTGCAGTATCACTACAGCTATACAAGTAGTGGCAGTGTTTGTAGGGGAAAATGCATGAAGTGAAAGCAAATTAATTACAAAACATGAGAACTAACATGGTGGCGTATAAGAAATTAACAAAAAAGAATCCCAAATCACCTCCTTTGCTGTTTCTCACTGAAGATGTTTTAGCATGTTGCTCTTCAAAACAATTCTAATTATCAACTGGTACAACAATTCTCTAACTAAAAGATTTAACCATAATTAAGGTCTAAACAATCTGCTGAACATATGTTCTTGAACTGAATGTCAATTCCCTGCACATATAGTGGTTTACCTATGGACTTTTCTGGTGGTCAGGCTAGCAGTGTACTAGGCAGCACTCACCCTCTCACACACAATTTACAATCCACCACATCAATACCAGGAGGACCAGTGGATTGGTTACATTTCTCTGGCCTGGCCTAGTCCATGCAATTAGCTCATAGCATGTTTCAGGTTCCCATCTGTATGCAGCTTGTACCTCTCCCAGTGTAAAATCCTGGGGAAGCCCAAAATCACACTTATATGTGCACAAGACATAAATTGCAAGAAAATAACAGGGCACTCCAGATATTTCTCTTAACAGTACTGCAAAATCCCCCACCAGTGCCTTTATGAATACATGCATTCAGCCAGCTGAAATGGAAGCAAAGAGCAGTGAAATTCCTTTTTCAGATAAACAGCAAGAGTAGACAGTAGAGGGAAAACAGGCAAAAAGTTGTACACTCTACTGGGGAGACGCAGCTGTTTAAGTTGCACTTTAAGACCAGGGTAGCATCCTACAGCTATGGGGATGCTCAGTCTTCCATGCCTGGGGCCATTGCCTGCACTCATCTCATTGATGCTGATGCAGCAATATTGACCGTTATTTCCATCTGCTCACAGACAGGTTTTGAGGTTGCTTTTTTCTTCTTTTTTTCTCTCTCTTTTATTTTATTTTTTTTTCCTCATAACATGCAATTTAATGAAACACCAACAGCAAAGCCTGTGGAGTCCATGGAGAGAGGGAAGCAGACTCACCTGTGCAATAGGAAAGGAAAAAGGGTACAGGGGTGATCACGTAGCAGGGCATCCAGGTCTTGACTGATCTGCTTAAAAGGAAGTTTTCGAGATGCAACCCTACTCTCTCTACCTTTGTGATGCCAACAGCACCCCAAATACAGCAGGTCCCTTCCTCAAAGGCCCAGATGGTGGAAGGGTCTCATCAATGTCAGCAGGAAATTGTCTAGAAGATTTTTCATTGATGTGATGGAGTTTAAATTGCTGTTTTCATTAAAACAGAAATGGGCAGAGAGGTGCCTCAATTTTTATTTCATTATCAATAACAAAAGACAGGATAAAACTCTTATAAGTAGGCCACTATTATACATCAGTGAAAGAGAAACCTGAAACGTGTATGCAGTGTATTAATTGTGTAGACTTAATGATGAGTATTACTACGAAAATAGCATTTTTTTTTTCCTCTAACTCCATATCATTTACATGATGGATCCATTAGTTCAGTGCAAAGGACATGTGCTCACATGTGTTTTGTTCTTTACAGTGCAGAAAATTTAATCAAATTGGAGGATCAATGAGTTGATAACAGGAATGACTAGCTCAGATTTTTAGCTAGGTGAACTCAAAGACTTCTTTGTATTTTTATGGAGGTCCAAGGAAAAAATTGGCCTAACTCCACTTTGATGTAATGATACAGCAATTTTTTGCTATTCTGTTCAAAAATTGTTTTGAAATGCTTTTAACTTATTTGATGAAAAGATCTTAATGAATTCTACCAAAGAAGAAATAAACTTCTGAAAACGCAAGAATGCATTTATATAAAATTATATAGCACTGCAGAAAGGAAGTAAGAACACTTCAAGCCCTTAAAATTTTCCTTTCATTAATGATGGCAAAATCACAGTAAAGAGGTGAGAGCCATAATGCACCCACCAGGATGGAAAATGGTGATGAAAAATCTCCCAGTCCCATTATTACCGAAGCAGTTACAGCTGCCCTCCACTTAAACCTTCAGCTCTCTAGGAATTATGGAGCTAAAGCCCCGTGCTAAGGGGCTGTCAGAATGGGGAGGTACTTTCCAGCAGTCCAAGAAAAATCTGGAAAGCTTCTTAGAGCTCCCATTATAAATCACAGCCCTCTAAAGTAGATCCAGATAATCACTGGTAGGTACCTGAACACCAGCAGCTTCTGCAGAGCCCTCCCACAGGTGTTCACACGCTCCATTATCTGCCCAGCATGACATAACTGACCTTAGAAATCATATTCTTATTTAATTTTAGTTATAAATCTTTCAAACTGAGTATGTCTGAGTGCAGACATTACTACTCAGGCAAATTGCAGCTGGGAAGAAACATTATACTCAGGTAAGTGCGGTACAGGAGTTCAAGTCAAAAGAAAACTGGCCATGCAGCAAATCTTTCATCAAATGTCTTTTCACAGAGACATCATGAGAAATTTAAGTTGAAACTTATTCAGATTGCAACAGAAGTCAAATTTGGCCACGCCAAACAGCCGCACACCACAGCAAAGCCACAGTACCAGGAGACATTTGGCACCATCTGTGCCATGCAGAGCACCCAGTTCTCACAGATGAAATGATGCTAAGATATCACTCACAGCCAAGATGACATTGCTCTTCTCATGGAGAGGCTGCAACATCCCTGTCTGTCCCAGTTAACAGCAGCTGCTGTGTTCAGTCACTGATTTCCAGGGGTCCCACAAAGCTCTGCAGATCCATTTGGAAAGGACTTAGGCACTTTAATAGGCAATTTTCACAGAAAGGGCCAAGCTGCTCAGACAAGGCAGGAAGAAGGAGACAAATTTATAACTCTGTGTAATAAACAGCATCCTCATGAATGATGGCAGAAGGGGACAAGAACCATCACTTCTTGCCACACACCGGTCTTCCCAAGTGAGGCGTCTGACCTTTCCGTGGACAGGTGAATGAACCCATCATTTTGCCCACGTTAAACAGTAGAACACATTAAATTAAGAGTTTTACAGCAGTGAAATGTCAATATGCCAATAGGCACTGGTGGCTTTCCATACGACTAAACAACATGTTCACATGTAGAAAATGTCATTGTCTTATAGCAAGAGCTGACTGGTGTTCAGGAGACATTCATTTAGGGACCCGTGCAGTCACACACCACCACGTTCATCATTCCCTGCTGCCACACACAGTTCAGCCTAGGAAGACACCAACAAAGAGCGGGAATAATCCACTGCTGAGGGCAATAAGAAATACAAACACAGCCTGGGCTAACTGCAGTTATTGGACTAACTTTGAAGCATTTTAGAAATTGCTCAAGGTTCTCATACCCACACAATGCTATGCCATGGGTGCATCAGCTGAAAACAGAGAAGATTAAATTGACAGTCTATATTCTGATTTATGACATAAAAATGGCAGGATCTTTACTCAATGGGTTTGATAAATAGTTATGCCGCTTGACTTTTCAATTAAATTGTGAAGACTATTTAGTATTTAACCATAATTTTTTTTGTGTAAGTAGTTATGGTGTGGAGGGATCTGAAGGCAAAGCCAAATAAAATAAAAGCTAATAAAAATGTATATTTTTTTCTCCATAAAATCAATAGTAATTTAAGCATACTAGGGGGGGTCTCAATTCTACTTGGGAAATATTGATCATCTCACAAGAAGAATCTTTTAACATTTGTCTGGTTTCTTTCATTTTCCTAGACTCACCTTCTTTTAGAGAACTGACAGCAAAATGTTAAAATCTGTTGATTTTAAAATGCTAAGCTTTGAAATTCACCCACATTTGTGCACATCAGGCAAGTGATGGGGAATATATATCTAAACAAAACTGCCTGTAAGATTGCTAAGAAAGGTTAAACACACCACAATGACATACTACATATCTGCATGCACCAATGGAAGTAATATGGAATACCTAATTCCCCACATACGAATTCAGTGCCGGGTAATAAAACCCAATATATCACTGAAGAGGATCCACATGTACAAATATGGATCAATTTTTTACCACTAGTATTTAAAAAAATCCATTAATTTACAGTATTGCTAGGAGACTTTAATGCCAGTTGGATGACAGAAGACTGAAAGGAAAAACCACAGCTGAAGGAAGCTAATTATGGAAAACTCTGTACAATGTAATGCTGAATGCAGATGTGAACTCAACTTCCACACTTTTTTTGCATTACAAATGTACAGATATGTTGAGGTAGATATCCCAGAATGGCAAAGAGAAATGTGAGCATAAAGATACTCAATTTCTGTAAAGAAAATAAGAAACAGCAAGATACTACTGGTTGGGAATGCTTCCCTTTCCTTCAGCACATCCTCACACATATTCCCCACAAGGACCCCATCTTGACAGATGTAATTTATTTATGAGCACAACTAAATAGAAAGAGCTGGGAAAAAAAATATATATCTTGCAAAATATTATATATGCAAGTCTAGGGAGTGAAGCATACTCATTTAGTCTTTGACAGGAATACTGAAATCATTACTGCACCTAAAGCCTGGAAGCTGTTCTATATGGGAATTGTATTTGAAAGCAAGCCAGCTCAGAGCACTCACCTTGCCCTGGAACCCATTTATTGACTATGTTTAATACTTTGTATTAGAAACGATGCCTGCCACCTATTTCTGTGAAGGTCTTATACCTTTGCCATTTGCTGCAAGACACTAAAATTTAGTAGAGAGAAAAGCCCCCAGCTAGACAAGTGAGTTTTTATTCGGGTTCATTCTCTTTGGTGCTGCTCATGTTCCCTCTGTTCCTGGTGTCAATAGCAATATTTTTAATTTTTTTTTAATTCAGCCTGGCAAAATAGTGTTTAAATATAAGACTACAATCTAAAGTTAGACCTCAGCAGCCTCAGAGAACCCCAGCAGCCAGGTCCTGTCTCCACCAAGGGTTTCAGCAGGCACCCTGCATGGGGAAGTATGGGAAAGGTGCAAGGATTAAGCCCAGCAGCATATCCCACCCCCTTGGTAGGATTAATGTACTCCTGTAACAAAGCCATGCAAGGGCCTTACTTCTCCATGGGCACTGAGCCAGCAGTGCTTTGCACCACAGCCTCACCTCCCTTGTACAGCCCCAACAGGTTGCACTGTTTTATTGGATTCCTGCCTGATCTACATTGCAACAGAGAAGCCCCAGCCATGCTCAAGTACTTTTCCAAACTCACTTTCTGTGGAGAGGTGTCTGAGATGTGAAGGCAGGTGTCAGCAAGGCAGCATCCTCCACAGGGGATGAGAGAAGGAATGCATTTGCCAGCTGAACCTTCTTCGGAGGTGGGCAGAGAATGCTGCTGTTAGCTCAGAGGAGGGCTGCACAAGGCAGATGAAGTACTCAGAGGAACGTCCGTTTACCAGAAGGCAGAGACAAAACCTGATAATGAGAAGACAATGATAATCTCTGCATGAAAAGGAGGGTCTGGAGCTTGTAAACATCTAGAACACACCTCAGCAGCTTCTTAGGACATACCACCCATGGTAAATTGTTTGCTAAGAGCTCCAGTGCATGTTGTAGCCCACTCCTATGTGCTGAGCACACCCCAACTCCCTGGGCCTGTGCAGCAGCTCTGCACCAATGCACATGAAACAACCTGGATCAAATACCTTTCCCAGGCCACAGTGGTCAAAAAACCCAGACCTACCGACTGTCTCTCCAAGGTGTTATTGCGATATTACAAAATAAAGCAGTAATTTGCTTTTGTGGTAAGTGAACAGTATTTTACTGCCACATCAGAACACATTGACTTCTGCAAAGATGAACAAATACTAGACTAACAGAAAGTGATGCTGCAGCTTCCTGAGCATCTCTAATGTTTGTATTCCTTTGGCAGAACCTGATGAGAAAGAAAAGATTTTGAATTATGCAGGCTGTATTCTTTCACTAATGCATCTCATTCAACAGAAAACTGATGTATTTCTAATATTTTGAAGGTATTTCTATACCCACACTCAGTGTTGTGCAGCCTTCTCCTTACAAATTTTATAGTGCTAATTAAGTTTAAAAATCTGTGCAAGCTCAATCGGTGAAGCTTAAAACTGCTTTGGTTGATCAGGTTTGGAAAGATGGCTTGCTTTATAGATGTTTTCCTTCTCCCTGTGCATAGAGCCAGAAGTGACTCCACTTTGTAGCATTTTCCAGCTGAGGTCCATATAAGTAAGTGGGCTGCTGGTACAACAGGAATTCCTAGAGAAGATGCTCATTTGGTTACCACATAAATTCCTTTCTTCCCAGCCCCTATTTCACATTCCTTACATGTGCCAAGTCATATTTGTGCATGCACAAAGTCCTACAGAGGGACTTCTCAGCACAAAGTTTGCAGAATTTGCCCCTTACCACCTGCTACAGATGTAAGGATACTTGCAGTACAGAATTCCTAGGGAAGTTGGTGTAGAAACCCAGGGCTCTCAGCATGCCAACTGGCAAAGCAACAAGTCAGGGTGATACATCTTGGCAAAAGTTCTGTGAAACATTTCACTTTCAATGAACTGGCGTTTGCAGTGGGGAAGGTGCTTCATCAGAATATTCCCCTTTAGTTCTAATGTGAAGATACACCACAATATTTTGATTTGCAACAAATTTGTTGATAAAATGTGCTGAGCTAGCAAGGCTGCATGCCTGAAAAGTTTTATGAAAAAAATGTACAGACACCATCAAAAATGAAAGGATGTGTTAACTTCTGGATTACAACTAATCCCTCTGGAAATAATCATTTATTCAATCAACAAAATAAGATCAGTTACATTAACCTTGAAAGATCTACTGACAACTACTCTCCAAGCTTTTTGCATACACAGATGATGAGATTTAGCACTGACAGCTCCCAGAATCTGTTTCCTCACTCTATTTTCACAATAAAACAGTGAAAAATATCCTTAGGCCTTTTTACTGTTTTGCTTACATGGAATGCAATAATATGGAATCTAATTTTCTTCTCATATGCTCATGTTTATCTCAGGCTCGGCTTCAGCAAAGTGGCTGCACTTCATGTAAACGTAAGTGGGAAAGCACACAGAGGCACAATTTCTCCATACGGCACTACAGATTTTTAGAAAACCTAATTCAAAGTGCATAATGGAGCCGGGTCCTGGTTTGAGACACATGTACAATTTTTTCAGCTATTCAGGGTACTTTCCCATACTCCAGGCACCACCAGACAATCAGCAGAGGTTTTGAACTCCTTATGCCCCATAAAACATCATGGATAAGGAACTCATGGTGTTTTCAGCATGTGCTGCTGAGCTGCAGAGCAGATGGACAGAGCAGCTGAGAGAGGGACATTTTTATTTTCTTGTATTTTCTTTTATTCTCGCTTACATCCATAATTTAAATGCATCATCCAGTGCAGTTTTTATCTCAAGAATAATTCTGACCAGAGGTAGCTTCCTACAGAAAGTGTCATGCTCTGGTGTCCTTTGATTCATGGTGTGCTCCTGTTCCCAAGCAGGTGATGCTGTGCCTTCCCACACTGCACCAAATGCCTGCAGAATAACAGGAGAATCTGCAGAAATCCCAAGCTCAGCATGGCCATTTCTGGACTGCAGCCATTCCTGGCACTGGAGAACTCCATGAACACCAAATGGATGAGCACTGTGATCTTGGATATAGCCCATCTTCATGTAAACAGCATATACAGCTCAGCGAGCTGGCAGGTGGGAAAGGCAAGGACATTCCCTCAGTCATCTCCTATTTCTGAGTCTCTGACTTTTTTCTTTTCTCAGAAGGGAAATTCAGTACGAGTGCAACAGAAGAGTTGATTCATATCCCCTGACAGGTAAAATCTACAGGAACATCAGAGTTTTTTGCAAAGCCAGAGTTCCACGAGTGCTCTAGAGGAATACATGGACAACAGAAATTACCAAGAAAGGATTGATCAGGAAGAGCCAGCAGCACAAAGCTGTGGTGTATTGCACCCAACCTTCAGCTACACTCACAAAATTGCAAGAATTCATCTTTGTCCGGTATTCCTGTAAAGCGATAGTATTTAGCTACTGGCTATGAAGAGGTACCAGGAGGTTCAGGTTTCCTGGAGAGCTGGAACTACCTGGGAAATGGTCACCAAAGTCCAAATCCATAGAAGGGTTTAGAGTATTGAACTCCATTTTAAGCATGTGTACCTGGAGAGAGCAGGTTGCCACAGGATAGTTTCCACAGCTGCTGCAAGGTTACATTCAGGAGCTGCCAGCAAAGACGTGGAAGAAAAGTAGGTGTCTGCAGCACTCACATATCCAGGTGCAAAATGTAGATATTGAAAAACATTGTATGCAGAGAGTGGCAGTGCCCCTGGAGACAGGCAGCAGCTGAGCAGAGCGCTAAATTTCAGTGCTCAAGTCCAAGCCCAAAGGCTCAGCTCTTGGGTGCTCAATCCAGCTCTGACTGAAGCCAAAAGGAAAGCTCATTCCAACACACTAAGGAGCAAACTTTAGTGGTGTTTATACTTATAAATACATAATTAATATTTCTGAAAGGTTCATTCTGGGAGCTCTGAAGCAACATCAGAAGAAAGCAGACTTGAAAAGAGAAAGGAGAGGCTGAGTCAGTAACAGAGTCTCTATCATCCATATATTTAACAAATGCACATTTCTGTGCCATTTAAAAAAAAAAAATATCACCCTCATTTGCTACCTGTGCATTTGTGAAACACCTTCACCCTGCAATACTCTAGGAAAATAATTAAATTTAATAGAATCTGCCCTCACTCTAACGCTGAGATGGAAAGTACTTATATTTAAGAGAAACTACAGCTTCTAAATGTCTATGGTATTTAATTTGCATTCTCTTTGCTATTTTAACTGCGGCTTTATTAGAACAGCATTGTTGGCAACAGTGTTTATCTTTTAACACTATTGCCATGATAAGAAAAACACAGGAAGCAGATGAAAACCAGGGAAAATATAAAAAGACAGAGCATGATCAGAGTAGGTTAGATATTTGTGTTTGGGGAAAAAGTATCTCAGATCTCTGCAAAGCTCAAATTCCCATTCTACCCTCCCTGTGAGCTTCCAAGATGAGTAAAAATGATGTAGGATGTTTCTGGCTCAATTCCATACCAATTAAACATCATTTTGCTTTGGCAGAGAGGGGCAGACTGTCAGCAGGTGAAAACTCATCCCTCCAGCAAGCTGTGCCCATTGTCACTGGTGGAAGAGGCTGCTCATGGCCTCCCCCTTTCATCCATCCTTAGATGGTGGGACCACAAATTCCCTTTTCTTTCTCTGCCCTCTTCCTCTTAGGACCCACTAAGCTTAGTGGGTTGGATTTAGTGCCCAATGTCCATGTTTCTCCAGTTAAAATCCCCAGGCAGAAGATTACACGTCTGTACCAAAGTAGATCATCTTGAATTTCTATTAATGAAATCACGAACACCAAGAGACAAGGTTGTAACATTGGGCCCAGTGCACCCAGAGTATTTGGCAGAGGTGAATCACAAATGGGCGAGAAGGGAAGTTGCTGATGGGGTAGGTGCACCAGGACCAGGCAGGTACCCAGAGTCCCCCCACCCTCCTGAACCCACAGCCCGGCTCCAATCCCACCAAGCTCAGCCATGGGGCTCATTAGGAGTCAGAGGAGTCTACCTTTTCTCCAAAGGTAGAGGGGAAGATGTAGAGAGGAAAAGGTAAGCAGAAAAGGAAACTTGATCACAGCCCTCAGTAATCACTTTATGAGCCAAAGGGGTATTCCCCACTGAAGTGGCTGATAATGATGCTATGCAAACTGAGTTGCAGTCTCAGCATCCACATTCCCCTTTTTGCCACTTCAGTACGATTCCCCAGATGTTTTTTAAGAGCAGCCCTGCCAGCTCCCCAGCGTGTTCTTCCCGCCCAAGTCCAGCTGCACCTCTGCCTGCTTCTGGCAGCATAGCAACAGCCACGTGTCATGCCTGTCTTGATGCGAGGTGAGGAATATGGAACTAGGTACTTGCCTAGAAATCAGCACAATTCAGTGCTACAGAAAGGGCCATCATCTGTGGGCATCCCCCAAGCCCTCCCCAGGCAGATAGTGAGCAAGTGATTTAAAGAGAGAATACGGGAAGACTCCAGCACTCACCACAGTATGAAACACTGGTGAAACACAGTATTTTCAAGCAACTGGAACGCCCAACAGCATTCACAGCTCAGATGTACAGCATGACACATGCACATTCAGCCAAAGAATGGCTCCTGTTCTGAATCCTGGTATAGGAGTCTGGTTAAAAAAGGAGGAGACGGAGACAAGAGGAAGCATTCTGCAGTTATTTAGCTCTTTGTATTTGAAGGAAATGTGATACTGGACAAGGAAAACATCATATAGGAACTTTACCTGATTCTGGAAAATCGGTTATTAAATTCTCATTGAACTTTGTCCATATATGGGGATTTGCTTGGATTAATTTAGTCATCTTTGCCTCTTGCTGGATGGAGCGAGGTGCACCAGCTAACTTTTTTTAGATACCACCGAGTTTATAGCTCCATGAAACCATGTTTAGCAGGCAAGGAAAATGAAGCAAATATTAGGTCTTCATTTGCTAAGATATCAGATTCTCACTAAAAAGTAATAAAACTATTATTTTTTTCCTGATTCTCTTTTTAATAATACTTTTAATAATTACTACAGTAACCTTTGTTTCTGATGAATGAATGACAGACTTAGTGGGAGAATAACATGTCCACTGATAAGATTGATAAGACTTTAAGAAAAGGGATAATCTTTTTGGTTTTGTTAGTGTTTTTGAAAATAGCAAGCTTTTCCTCAGTGTAGTCATAAGTTTAGACAGATTCTCATCAACAAGCAGACTTTGATCCATCATAACATTCACCAAACTTGAAACAGAGCCAAGGACGCCCACAATTACAGGACAGCAGTATGCCTCTATCCTGGGCTTCCTATGCTGCAGTACATACAAAACATTTCAGACAGCATAATTCAGATAATATTTCAGATAGCATAATTAATAACAATTATTTTAATTAACCCTTGTCAAACAACACAGAACAGAGCACCATAATACCTATGCAGATTTTTTTTAAGATTTGTTCAAGCAGGTTGTCATCAGCAGCTCTGTCCTGGCAGGAAATACAAAGGGAAGATGGTAACTAGAACATTTATGCAGACACAGAAGGTTGTGACTATTAAACATAAACTTAGAAAAATGCTTACTAGAAGGGGCAACAGAGGTTCAAACCAGAATTAGCCCTTCTTGCCAATTAAGAATAGTTCATCAATGGTTTCTCTGTTTCAGCCCCTTTCTAAATATATTCCATGTCATCCTGAGGGAAAGAAAGGAAAAAGGAACCTCAGCAATTGTCCTCTTTCTTGTGAAGGGGTTGCTACCACCTCCACCCCTTTTCTTAGATCTGCTACACAGAGGGGCTGCTGAGGGGTTTTGCATAGCAAAACTTTTTAAGATGATGATGCCAGAGCATGGAATACAGCAGGTTCATCTCTGGCCTTCACTTGGTAGCAAGAGGAAACAAGGTGCCTTTAGCTTTTGAAGTTATCTTTTAAGCAGTTTGGTTCATCTGATCGGAGGCCATCTGGCTATGCAGAAGTAGACTTTATAGGAGAATATAATGACAGAGAAACAAAATGTAAACATCTCATTTCCATTTATTAATTGATTTGCAAGTATCCAGAATAATTCATCCACAGTTCTGCCAGGGCTGGACAGAGTACAGCAGCACATCAAAGACAAACGTGTGGCCTCAGGAGTACCCACACTGGCTGCAGTCAGCCCCAGCAATTGTGCTGGGACCTGGTCCTGTGACAACACAAACATTGAGGAAATGCAAAAGGGTTCAAACTGTCATTGTGTCTCCTTTCCAGCAAGCAGTTTGAACACTACAGGCTGTTCAACCACCAGCAACCACTGGCACGGATGAATGAGTCAAGCAGGCGTTGCCATGATGTGAATGCGATGGCTGGGAGGTACCTTTGATCCTGAAGATGTGTTACAATGCAAAAAGACCACATCCTGTTGCACATCATTGTCCCAGTCCATCACCAAGTCCTTGGGTCATGACTGCATCTCTCAGGATCTAGCTGTACTTTGCTCTTTTCTAGTAGCAGGCTCAATAGTTTGCGTTCCCTTCAAGGTGAGCTCTTCCTTCAATTTTAATTTGACCGTGTCGGCATGTTTTTGTGCTCGCATTCAAGTGAAGCTAATTTCACATGGCAATATGCCAGTTCAGGAAACCAATACACAAACTCATAATTATTCATGCATAATTCAGGAATTATTTGCATACAGTAAACAGGCCATCATCCTGATGAAGTGTCAAATGATATAACATGCTAATGAAAGAAAGCAGAATAGACTAGAAGAGTTCATGAGACCAAAAGAGAGAGAAAGTGGGAGTGGAAATATATCCTCTAATGAATTTTGGAAAGTCTCTCCAGGCTCTTTTGTGTGACAAGAAACACCCAAAACACCTTTAAGCACAGCTCCAGGAGCCATATGCTCTACCAGATTTCTGTTCAGGACAGAACAAATATTCCCAGAAAGCAAAGATACATTTTCAGTCCGGCCCAGAGTTTATCTGGGTATAAATCAGATCAATCAAACCGGAAATTATTTTTTCCAAGACCTATCATTTCAAAGGACTCATCATTGTCAGAGGTGAAGTGTTTTATTATTAAAGGTTCCTTGGCTGTTTCTGGAGGAGTCTTTTACACACTTACTATGTACTAAATATGGTGAGATTATTTTAATCATTTCACTGCAAGAGTGAACACTTCCCAGCCTCATTCATGTCTTTCTTTCACTCTTATCTGAGGTCTATGAGTGAGACAGATTCCTCACCTCCAGCAGCTGTGAAAATACTCAATATTACTAAGAGTGATTGTTAGTAATATGTTATTCACCAAGAAAGAATAAATAGAAGAGAAGAATGAAAGAGAAGAATGGAAGAAAGAAGAGATATGAATTAGCATTCTGATACTCCAGCACTGGATTGATTCATGTTGTTTTACAGTGAGTGTTACATCTGGGGAAGAGGGCCACCTCTTGCTAAAAGTACACTATTCACAAGGAAGAGCAATCAAAGGTTTTCAATGACAGTACATTTTTCCTTTTAAAATATGCTGACTTCATTATTATTACCCTGAGCTTTAAAATCTAAATATTTCAGGAAAGAGCCTTTAGCTTTCAAGATTTGGAATAAATGTGCCTTGGTATTGAATTGGTTTTTATGTAGATTAATATTTCTACCAAACTGTAGGTCTAAGTAGTTTTACTATTCATCTTAATAAAAATCTCAGAGAAAAATGTTGAAAGTTGTTGTGAGATGTATGCTTTTAAAAGTAATTTTTCAATGTTTAATTTTTGAAACTTCATTTTTTAACCATAACTGCTAACAAACAATTAGATCAAGGAACAGTACAAAACCCAATGAGAAAGCGCAGTCCCTGTCCTGATCTATGGTGTACGACCCTGCTGCTTTGTGCACATTATAACTGGCATAAAAGTAAATAGAAGTGATAATGTATTACACCTGGTAGTAACTCCCGCTAGACTGAGCGAAGGCTAACCAGACTGCTTTAGGCTCACAGAAGCTGTTGGAAATTCTAGCACTTTTCATGTAGATGTGTTATTGGGTGGTTTATCATTGATTAGATGACATAAAAGACCTGACTTTGCTTTCTGCTACCACTGAAGTGGAAATCAGTGGTATCTACCCAGACTTGCTACAGATTTATTATGCTTCCACTGAATTGAAAATATACCTATTATTAATGGAGGGGCAGTTGACATTGTCACTAAATATGGGAACCAAAACATTCATTATCTCTAAGCATTTTGATTATATTCCAGTTTGCTCATTTCTACTCTCACATCAAGAGCAGTAAGGCTGCATTCAGAGGACAAAAGGAGAGACAGGCTTTCTTTGTGTGCATTTTTGTTTGTTTGCTTGCTTTTTAAGCAG
Organism: Chloroceryle amazona; assembly: GCA_027560015.1. NCBI lineage: Eukaryota > Metazoa > Chordata > Aves > Coraciiformes > Cerylidae > Chloroceryle > Chloroceryle amazona. The sequence goes on from JANHFX010020357.1 coordinate 92,276, forward strand.
ATAATATCGCCTCTCCACAAAAGCTATTTACAATCAAGGCTTTAGTCTTGCTTTCTTCTTGGTTGTTGTTTTTTTCCCCATGAATGGACTGCCAAGGGGAGCTGAGATTGGGAGATAAATATATCGGCTGCAGTAACTCTTGAGAAGAGCTGATGATCTGCACGGCTCTTTCTCACTGCTGTATCCATGATTAAAAGGATCTTTTCTGGTGAAGATGCTGTAGGAGGAAATGTTCTAAGCATGGTGCACAGCGGTGAGAGAAGAAGGGAGACAAAGTCTGGAAAAGAAGGCAGGAGGACCTTGTGCCATAAGAAAAGAATTAAGCTTGTCAGAATGAAAGACAGGCATTTTCAAAGTGTGTAATTGTCAGAGAATTACATGGGATGTGGGTGGCTTCAAGGCTACAGCTCCTGCTCTGCCACAGAGAGGTTTCAAGGTCAGAGTCTAATTTTATCCTGTGATATAACAGTCTGTGTTATGAAGCTGCTGAAGCTTGCCTCAATGCCTGTTGCCCGAAGTGATTAGCGCCTTCGTTTCCATGTTTCTCTGAAGCTGCAGACAATGTGAGAACAGGGCAATTTAGTTTTGCTCTGTGACATTTGGCACATCGGCCTCCTGAAGTGTGTGAAGGACATGGTCACGGCCACAAACACTGCTCCAAGCAGCAGCACAACCACCTCCAAGCTGAAGGTGATAAAGGGGAAGAAATGAAAGCAGAAATACCTTTTTCTTTTTTTTCTCCAGTTATCCCACAAAAGCCTCGGCTTGAAATTTAACCAGTTCTAGTGCAGGAACTAGAAGTGCAAGGCAAGGAGGAGATCACATTAGCAGTGATTTTGTGCTCATGAGTTTAAGATTTTTTCTAATATAGGTTTTGCATCACCCTGGGAGAAGCACTGGGATGAAAAGTGATTTCAAGCAGACTTAACCAAAAGAAGAAAGCAAAGATCAAATTAAGTGCCTATGAAACAAACCTTGAGAAAGCTGACAAGGATGAACACTTTTTGATGTCTGTTCCTCATAGAGGAAAGAAGGTTTTGACAGGACCATAGGTTGCGACCTCTGAAAATTGATCCATCAGAGTTCCTGGGGTGGGTTCCTCAAGATCAGGGCAAGCAGAGATCTTCACATAAGTAGTTACTCCCTTGGAGCAAGCATGGGATAAAATGACTTCCTGCATTCCCTGCCAGCCCTGTTATTCAATCATTACTGAATATCCACAATTTCCCTCTAATTTCTCTATTAGCATCTGCAATGCATCCCAAAGAGACACAGGGTGCTCCGTGAAAGAAAGTCTGGAAACCTTTTTTTGGTGCTTAGAAGTCTTTGATTCTCTGCAGTATCTAATGAGATAAATCATGTTATCATTAACATGATTTCCAACAATGCATTGACAATTCCTTGGGAGATAACTGGCCCCGTCAGTCTGCAGAATGAAATATTTAATTAAATAAATAAACCTTGTTTCTGGAAGACTTAGTGAACACCAGCAGAGGGATAGTAAGGGACTTGTATTCACACATCATGTATAGATATAACTGGAAAGAAACCATCAATAATCCCCTTTATTCACATAAAAATGGTTATTACAGGCACACAAGCTAGAAGAGCTGTGTGTAGAAATTAGAAAAGAAAAAAAAAAACAGAAAAAAAAGAAAAAAGGCAAATTTCTCCCTTTGTAACTTTTCCTATAAATACCAGAGAGACATGTCAAAAATGAACACAAGAATAAACCTACAGATTATAGGGCTGTACAAAAAATACTGGAGAGCTGAATACATCCCTGCAGCCACTTCTCTGCAATTGCCAGACAGAAAATGTCAGGTTTTGCTGTCACCACCTGGGGCTGGCTCAGAACATGGTTAAACAGAAAGGCAAATTCTGAAAGAGTAGCCAGTTCTCTGAGAAACACAGCCCATGTGTGCAGGCACCCTCAGAGGGGGTCTGCTGTGAGCACCTATAGCTGCCTGCTCAGCCCTGTGCTCACAGCCTCCAGTGTTTTCGTACCTTGCAAACCCTTTCTCTCCTGTGAGCATACCTGTAGCACAATTAAAGTGGTCTCCTACTGACAAACTCAGAGACAGATTTTTCCTTGCCTATGCAAGATCACCTTCAATTCCACCAACCAAAAGTACTGACCACCACTGGGAAGAGGTCACATCTGGAGCAGTGATACAACAGAGCTGTAAATTGCAAAAGACAAATTAAGTCAACACTGACAGCACTGAGCAATAGCACAAAGAGAACTCTTCCTCCCAGCATAAGGCTTTGTAAAACTATGTTAGATTGAAAAGAAAACCACCACATAGTGATGACCTTTAGGCAAATGAAGAGTAATGGTGAAGCTGTTGCATCTGTAATGGTCAGAGGAGGTGCAGGATGATATTGTTGGAGCACCAACAGTGCTGAGAGCTGCACAGCCATCTCTCATCTCTGCCACATGGGTGAGAGAGGTCAGCCCAGTTTTTTGGCTCTAACCAAGCTGACACTAGCCACCAGTCCCCCAAGTTAGAGACTCAGAGCCACTGCAAGCACTCAAGCATCTGACAACTGTAAGCCATAAATTCTCCTCTGAAACAGACTGCTAAAGCAAAAACTTCACTATCTTTCCAACACAGCCTACCTGTATTTTGCCTTGTACTTCACCTTGCATGTAGTTGTATTAAAATCAGCTTATTCTACATCACCCCAGTGGTGACTATAAATTATGCTGCTGATTATTATAAATTCTTCATATCATTACTTTCAAAGCAGGAAAGATTCACAAGGTGGGAGAGTCTCTCCTATAATCCTTTTACCTTAATCAGCCAAGCTTGTAAACTTATTATAAAGAAGGCAATAAGAAAACCAGTATCAAATTTGTATGACAAGGTTATCTTGCCCTCCTTTTATTTTACTGGTTATTTTATTGGTTTATGTTACTCCTAATATTTTACTGGTTATGAAGTAGGATTTAAAATAAAGATGCCTTCAAGGCACCTTCACACTTAGCAGATGGCAGAAGCTGTAAGGCAAGAGCTCTAACTGAAAAATCAATATCAGTCTGGTAATTTACTGTCTCCTACATCAGTGCTGAAAAGAATAAGGGGGGTGTCTGTCTGCTGATGTTGAGGGTGCCCATTATTCTAATTTGATGCTCCTTGCTCATGGCTTCCATGCAGGAGGGCTACATCTCACTTGAATTGTTTTGGAAATCTTCAAACTGCTCTGTTGTTTCCAGGACTGAAGCCAGGGGAAAATATGTCACTGCTTGCTATTAAGTCCCAGCCACTTTTCTTTAATGTTTTTGGACCTGATTCAGGCAGGGAAAGGGAATTTACACTGGGACTGTGCCTTTTGCATTCCCTTGAAAAGTGACCAGGTCCCCCCCAGATTTTCCCTCACACTAAGGTGAGTTTATACAGATAACCTGCACTCCAAGAAATGCTCCATCTGCATCTGTTAGATCAATTGTAACTACATGCTCTCACACTATTTTTGGTCCCCCAGTTTTCCAGATCAGCAGGACATGCTGTAGGGCTGGCTCATGATCCACACATTTAAGATATGTATTTGTAAACCATAAGGATAAGGTCAGACCTGCATCCTCCGTGTCTGCTTCCTAAAGCATGAAATCCTTAGCAGCAACACAGAAAGCTAAGGAATGAGTAGCACCTTGCCAAGCTTTTCAGCAAGGGCTGAGACCAACTTGCCTGGCCCAGAAAAGGTCTAGAAGTACTGGCTGCACTTTGGATGCTCTGCTGCTCCCATCCACAGGCTTCAGTATCTCTGCTTTTTGCAACCAAGTCCTACCCACTGGCAGGCCTCCAGTGCATTGCACAGTGGACTGGCAGGGTGGGAAACCAGCCCTAGGAAAGAGGTGTTGGCAAGCAAAGAAAGTATCATGTGGAAGGTGACAAGGCAAATGGTGCAGCATTCACTAGGAGCCATCCTGGAAACATTCCACAGAGTAGATAAATGCCAGGGAAGAGCATTTTTATTTAATGGCCCCTTCATTTCTCTTTTATTACATCTGAATTATACAATAAGAGGAAGAACATTTGAAAACAGAAGCAGCCCCAAAGAAACAACAGCCCCAAAGAAACAGCCTGGCATCTACTAGAAATATGTGCAGGGTTGGATCCATGCAATTTCAGAAGGCAACAGGGTGATGGTACAAAGGAATAGGCCCATGATGGGGGAAATGTCATTCTCCTCTAAGCTGTCCCTCTGAATGAAAATCCCACACTATTTACTCCGCATCACTTGTTCTGCTCTAGGACACTTGCCTGCAGGCTTCATGGTCATCACTGGGGATCACAATGCTATCTGGAGAAGCTGAACCAGTGGGGAGACACAGGGTTGCCTTCAGGGGGAACAGAGCTACAGCAGCAGCGCATGTTGCAGGTCCCAGAGATGATCTGGAGAAGATCTGTGCCACCACAGCATAAGGAATGAAACCAGCAAAATTCCACTGCCGTGAACAGTAATAATGCAATATGGTCAGAGTATCCCTAGCTGAACAGCACCTCACTGACGAAATCTTATCTATATATATATGAAATACCAAGGAAAAATATTTTTTTTTGGATTTGGTTGTTTTTAAGAAACTACTAAGGTACCAAAAAAGCATTCAAATGAGACTCTCACATTCAGAAAGAGTCCATGGTGAGCTCACTAGGTACTTGCAAGGACCATATTTATACGAAAGACATGGTAAGCAATTTCTCTGCCTATGCATGTGGGATACCACTGTGTGTGAGCCATACCTCTTCTCTCCAGCTCAAGCAGATGCACCTTCTGGACAGACCATACATGTTGTGGAGCTATAAAAGGTTTTTGATTTGGGGAAATTAAAGCCTGGCTCTGTTGTGCTAATAGGCAGTCATTATTTGAACATGATGGCATCAAAGTCAAGGGAGCAAGGTGCTGGAGCAGGGTTAAAACAGAAAGGGGTGTCAGGGAAAAGCATGACTGCCCTCCCTTCAGAAGGAGGGTCTCTCACCCAAAGGCTGCCACAGTATATCCTGAAAAGCAGTTAAAATGAAAGAAGCTACCAGAGAAGGTAATGAGGAAGTGGCTGAGCAGGAGATAGGTTAGTTATGACCCAGAATTTTTAATTCCCTGGCTCAGCTCTGACTCGAGCATAGAATATGCTCACTGGCACCAGGAAGGGGGGAGGGAGCAGCTGCAGCTGGCCTGACTGAGAATGGCGATTGGACTGGGGTGGCCCTGGTGCTGTGAAGTTTGGTATTCTTCCTCCTTTCAGCTGCACCTTCTTTTCATCTAGTTTGTGTAGGCTCTTCCTGCCACATTTTGCCCTTCCAGCAGCACTTTCAACAACAGACAAATACCTGTTACCCCAAATTCCTTCTCCCTCCTCCTCTTTATGCCAGAGGCTAGGGAAATCCCAAGAAAATCAGCCTTCAGCAATCCAAAATAGGGCTGAAATCCCTGATGAGAGGCAGGGGATCTGCATTAGGTGTTCAGTTGGGAATAGCCTCTAGCTCTTCCCCAAGCAAGGCAGGCAAGGGAGGGAAGGCAGGAGCAGGAGAGCCCTGCCCAGGAACATGGAGTCAGCAGGAGGGATGAGAGCACAGACACAACTGAGGAGGTGGTGGGCACCTATACCAGAGATGGCCATAGAGAAGGCAGGTTACTCACTGGGGCTTTCTGGGAGAGCCCATCCATCCAGGTTATTCAACAGTACTGATTTTTGCTGTTGAAAAAGCTTCATAAATCCAAGATGAGCAAACAGTGTAATTAGCAAGAAAATTACACGACACAATATGATGAAGAGTGAATAGGGGAGAGGTAACTGTTGAGATCCATCTGCAAATACATCTCCCACTGGAACAGGCTACATAAACAATTTCTCAGAAACTTATTGCTTCTTCATGAGTCAGAATTGGTTTGAAAGCAGGAAAAAAAAAAAAGTCACCAAATCCTAATTAGCAACAAACATTTGATCAGACTCAGAACTAGACTAAATACAGTGACATAAACAATGCTGGCTTTCCTATACAGCGTGTAGAAAGATGTTAAATAACATCAACTCTTGTTTTTAATTTAGCTGGGTGTTGTAAAATAATGCCAAAGTAGGGAAAAGAAAAAAAAATAAAAGAAAGAAAGAAACAACCTGAAACATCAATTTCCAGTACCCAAGTGTCAGTAAAAAAGGACATGAAAGAGTTTAATGATAATATGTAGTGTAGACATGCATTATGCTATCAGTTGTCCAGCCAGCAACACCTATTTGAACTACATGATTCACTCTGCTTAACTAATTAGAAGGCACAATCTCAAGGCTGTGATATAATCAGTCACTCAATGTCAGGCTTTTATATGAAATACAGCTGACAGCACTCACTTGTGCATGGCACAGAGAAAAGGTCATTGCAGGAACTCCAGCTTTTGTATCCAGCAGATATTACTGTTTATGATAGCCTTCATCTTTTTGTCATAAATTTACAGATGCTACTGCTGTTACAGATATGACATAGTAAATCTACCAGAAAACATTACCCAGTGTAGCTGTTGGCAACACCAACTCTGCTATGTCATCCAGCCAAAACGAGGCCCTAAATGAGAACAACTTGGATCATATGTTTTGCTAATTATGAAAAAGAAGATGTAAACAAGCATTATTAAGATTATTAGGCATGAATTCATGGTTTTGCACAATTCACAAGTTACCTATACCTGCTCCTCTAGATAAATAATGTTGGAATGATAAATCTGGCATCTTGTGCCAAAGACTATGACTTCATTTTGGCTTTCATATAAATTACTCTTAGATTTATGGTCTTATTAACCCATGACCCTGAAAAATGTCTGATGAGACTTATGATCCTAGCTTGGTGGATGAAAACAGTCCTTTTCTTGATCCAGATGACTCAGTGCAGGAGCAATATCGCTCTGAACTGAATCTTAACAAAGTGGTCTGAAAAAACCTGCCCCAACCGTGTATGAGTGTGGATGTCTCCATTTTGCCTAGGAGAAAAAGCTGTCACAGGAGGATGAACTTAGAGTATTATATCTTTATTTTTCTGCTTGAAATCATTCTTATTCAAAATAGGAATGATAGAAAAGACAAAACTTCTAGAAAGAATTTGTCCAGCAATATCCCCAGATTACACCAAAATTGTGATGCTCTTGGAGGGTGATGCATGGGAGTCTGTGAGGTCAGGATGAAGATGCTGGACTCCTGCAAGCAGCATTTCCACATCCTGAACAAACACAGCTCCAAATGCATAAAGCCATGGCCTCTCCCTGGTGCTTAGATCACAATGAGTATGTTGCTTTGTAATATTCCCTTTTTAAAGTCCTCCGTTCCCAACATTTCTTGCTTCACTCCTAGCTGTGTGCTTGCTCAGGATTTTCTGTTGAAAAATGTTGGGAAGCAACTACAGTCAATTACTCAGTGCCTTGGTATTTTTTAGCAGTGAGATCAGGGCAGACTTGTGACTTTTTTGATTAACCATATTATAATTTTGATACTACATTCTTCTGGATTGTTAGATAACAGGAACATCTTTCTGACCCCTGTTATTCTGCAAATTGCTTTAATATGTACCAAGTAGCAGTAGCCTACTGTCTGACACTAGAAGGAATAAGTATGGTATGAAAAGCTTGCTTGTTTTTCTGGAGTATCTCCTGGCAGAGTCATAAGAACAAAAGTACCTCCCTGAAATGAGAGTAACACAGGGCAAGTACATCATTTCAGCCAGCACTGCAGATGGCTTGTTTGGAGCAGAGCAGTGGCCAGCAGGCTTCTTCCCTTGACTGGCCTTGTACGCATATAGGAAGCCCTACCTATCATTTATTAGATTTGTAAATCCCTAAATGACCTTCCTGTAGCTCTTCAAAATAGTTTTGAAGCACTGCCAGGTTCACCAACCTTGCATCATTTGCGATACGATACTGAGAACCTTTGCTTAAATTGGTAGTAGAGTAAGAGCACCTTGACCCAGCTGTTCTCTTCATACCCAAAAGCCTTTAAAAAGATAATTTGAGGATTTCTGCAAAAATCTCATTCATATTCCAAAACTGATCATCACAAAGGACACAACTGCTATAATCCTGAGTTCCCAGTGGCCTGCAGGGCAGAGAAAAAGTCCAGATGGACCCAATGAGCCCTGAGTGGTAACCCAAAACTAACCCACACCCCATGATCTGCTGCTATCATCAAGTCAGAACAAGTGTGTGCTTTCCTCTGGATTCATTCAGGCATTCAGCTTTCAAATTCAGCTTGCCTGTGGACTCCTGTTCTTCATAAAACTGCACCCAGACTCTGAACAGTACATTTTGTGAGTGGCACCCGTGTTCTCCTTGACTGTGACATTCATAGCCTTTAACTACATGTATTTTAGAATTATATTAATGCTTCCTATGTTATGTAAAGCAGATTAGAGTTCTGTTCTGTTTAATCTTGCTCATCTATGATTTATTTAACTTTGCACATTGCCATGCAAAGCAAGTATTTTAAAATCAAGGCTCTATTAAAACTATTCAATTATCTGTTGTTCTGAGTAACTGTTATCACCAGGTGCAGTACCTTTAATAACTGAAACAGGACACTATGAAAATAAAAATACAATTGTTAACCTTGGTGCATCCCTGGGTCTTCATTTTAAAGCAGCTCAGGCATTAATCCTACAATTCATAAATAAATGATAATAAAAAAAAAAAACAAAACCCAAAACCCAAACCAAAACGACACTAGGAAAATTTGTAGAAACAGATAAGCAATGTCTTCTATCACTGATTTTGCTTTTTTAAGCAGGTGGGTCTTTTTTCCATGCAGCAGACAGAAATGGCTTTCATGGTTTATGCAATGCTGTCACTCACTGAAAGGCAACTTGGAGTTCAATATAAAATTCAGCCTGCACAGGGAGGTTAACCTCACAGCTCCTTCACTCCTGTTTATGAAATATCTTATGGTCCACATGAGAGAAACCTAATGAAGTCTCACAGGGGCAAGTGTAAGGTCTTACACCTAGGGAGGAGTAACACCATGCACCAGCACAGATTAGGGGGTGATCCGCTGGAAAGCAGCTCCACAGAGTTGGACCTGGGAGTTGTGGTGCACAAAAGGTTAACCATGAGCCAGCAATGAGCTCTTGTAGCCAGGAAGGCAGATGGTCTCCTGGGGTGCATTAAGAAGAATGTGACCAGTATGTCAAGGGAGGTTCTCCTCCCCATCTACACTGTACTGGTAAGGCCACAGCTGGAGTACACTGTCCAGTTCCAGGCTCCTCAGTTCAAGAGAGACAGGGAGCTACTGGAGAGTCCAGCAGAGGCTACAAAGATGATGAGAGGTCTGGAACTTCTCTCATATGAGGAAAGGCTGAGATCTGTGGACATTTATTCTGAAGAAGAGGAGACTGGGAGGAGGTTTTATCACTATTTATAAATATCTAAAGGGCAGGCGTCAAGAGGATGGAGCCAAACTCTCTTCCATGGTGCCCAGCGACAGGACAGGGGGGCAACAGGCACAAACTGGAACACAGGAAGTTCCATCTGAGCATAAGGAAACACTTCTCTACTGGGAGGATGACGGAGCACTGGAAAAGGCTGCCCAGAGAGGTTGTGGAGTCTCTGGAGACTTTCAAAACGCTCCTGGACATGTTCCTGTACAACCTGCTCTAGGTGAAGATGCTTTAGTAGGGTTGTTGGACTAGATGATCTCCAGACATCCCTTCCAAGCCCCACCATTCTGTAATTCTGTGATTTAAAAGCATTAATACTGCTTGAAGACTATATTCAGAAAAGAAACAATTGTGGTGACTCAGTCTTAATCACTTTGTAATTAGATGTGGGTTTAGTAACTTCAAGGTAAAGGGAAATATTGGTCAATTTCTATACTATTCTTACTCTATGTCATGCTTGTAAAAACTTCAAAGTATTTAAAAGCAAGTCTGATTTCATCCATAATTAGTTATGGAACTGATACTTCCAAACAGAAGCTAAAATATTATCAAACCACTTTCTAGCATTTGGCAATGAACAAAACAAAGCAGAAACAACATCAAGAATGATCCAGAAATTGCCTCCCTCCATTCCAGAGTGGGAAATCTTGGGGTGAGAGAAATCACAGGTACTGCACTTTGTTAGACTTCTTATTTGTGACAGAAAGTTAGCAAGGAAACTTACATACTGAATCATAGGAAAGAGAGATAAGTGGCTAGATCTAGAAACATGTTTGAAACACAGAGGTGCAGAGAAGTAACACACTCTTTGGGAAGGTGCTCCCAGCCCAACTCTCTGGAGTTCCAAGGGTACCTGGTACAGCATCACACAAAGTAGCTAACAGCAATGCAAAATTGCAAGACTGATTCTGAAGTTTCATGACGCTTAGATCAGTCATTATCTTTATCTGGGGAGAAGTGTTCACCCAGACCACCTTGTTATCCTTCCTTTTCCTAATGCTGGCCAATACCACATCACCCAAACCACTCTTCCATGGAGAACGGTGCTTGTATAGCACAGCCTACCATCACTTCTGCAGTTCTCTGGTGCAAGAATCAATGCAAACTGCTATTAAGGTCTATTTTTTTTCTGTTGTTCCACCATCACAGTACAGAGACCAAAAAACACCTTTGAAAGATGTATGTATGGGACTGGATGAATTGCAGACAATCCGAACAAGAGACATATGTGAGTATTGACTAACCTTCTAGCTTTAAGTAATTATTGCAGGCTACAGCAAGGAAGTTGCAGTCTCCCAAATACCTTCAATCATACCTCATCGGCTTCCAGCCAGATCAGCCTGTCCTAATCTTTTCAATCACAGAATCCTATAAAAATCAATTTGGTTTCATGATAGTGATGAATCTGTCCTCTCACTAATCTTATTACTTGCTTGCTTGCTTATAAGAAAGCCCAGATCACATAGCTTCAGATTTATTCATATTTTTTTTGTGTTTTACTAATCACTCTATTGCTTTAATTATGTTTCTATATTGGGCAATTACCTCCACTTGTTAATTGTCAATATTTGGAAGGCTGGGTATTTGTGATTGATCTAATTAGGGGGAGAGCATTTGTGTTGTTCTGTCAGAATGCAATAATCAGCTGTAAGACAACAGGATAAAAGGAAATGGAAAACAACAATATGCCATGTGTTCTTATCCATGGGAAATCATGCCAGACCAACAGCACATGGTTCCTTGACAGAAAACTACCTTGTTAAACTGAAGAAACATACTTGTCCTCATCTATCCAAAGTTCGACAGTCAGTGAAAATGTTTAAGTTACAGATGGAAGGTGAAGCAGTTGGGAATTAACAGCAGGAACCAGCTTCGTGGGGATTGCCAGCAGGCTGTGCGAAAATGGGACTTCTCCAAGCAAGGACATTATCAGTGATGACAATCCTGCTCATGGTGGTCATTAAGGATCCTCATCCACAAAGCAGCTGTGATGTTCAAGGAACACTCCAAGGTCATATTCGAGGCAATAGCTGTCTTACATAAGTTGATGTGCCATTAAACTTGTGTAAACCTGCACTGTACTACTACAGGCTTTCCTTTTATTTATTTATTTTTTTAAACTTGTAAGGGTCAGCCTGAGAGTCAGAGAAAAGGTGGTAGTATCAGAGAGGCTAATAGAGCTAAAGAGCAGAGTGTGCTGCAAAGGCATGGCTTGCCTCTGCTCTGCATTGGTCTGGTAATTACTGCCCCAGACCCCTGGGAAGGGAAGCAATAAGAAACATGTTTCATCTCCTGAAAAATCAAGATCTCAAAAAAAAAATATATATATACAATCAGTGGTGTAATTTGTTTCTAATTCAGAAACTTTTGAGGTCTGCTGCTGTGAAATAGTTTATAATGAAGTAATTTCTACCACCCTTCTGAAGAGGAGAGGTGTATGGGTCAGGAATAAATCAAAAGCCACTCCACCAGAATCATCCATCTTAAAGAGTCATCACATTGCTGTTGAAGTGTCTTCAGTGCACATGACTTAGCATTTATTACCCACGCCAATGCTACGCTAACCAGCCCCATGCAGGTCAGTGCATCGCTGGGTCACTGCTGTCTGTGCTGAGCCTGGGGGCCCACACAGCATCTGAGCTCCTCTGTATAAGAAGATGCGCAAGACATGGAGTCCAAGATGCTCCCATTCACCTCCCAGAAAAACTTCACATCTAAATAATCAAGCAGTGGAGGAAAAAGGGGTTTTATAATGCCAGCTGCTGAAGCCTATGGCTGCAAGGCCTCCACCCCATAGGGAGCATCAGCAAAAGCTGAGCTGGTGCAGAGTTTAGTCCCCACAGTGGTAACAGCAACTCCTGAACCAACCCAGGAGGCCTTGCAGTGACCTGTCCATAGCCACCAAACCGTTTGAGGTTTTCAGGATTTCCTCAGCTCAGCCAGGACCATTAGGGCACGGGGGGGGAAGGAGCAGTGGCACAGCCAGCTGTCAGGACTGGCAACCAGGGCTAAGGCTGCCAGTCCTGCCCCAGCACTAGGAAAGCGCAGCTGGGGCAGCTCGCAGACCACAGCATCGCATTGAAGCGAGTTTAGCAGTTACCCTAATGAGCTACCAATTATATCAACAAACTGCATAAATTTTAATGCTCTCCCACTTATGCCAGACTCATTATATTTTCGTACTTCATTTACCTGACACAGTCTGCTGAGACAAACAGCAGCTTCTTATTAAAGCAGTAGCATCTCTGTACCCCCATGAGCCCCAGACTGGATGATAAAATCTCAGCAGAAGCTCACTGAGACCCAGACACAACAGGGGATGCAGGGGAGGGTGGACAAGCACGCTGCTGGGTCCCGGGGCAGGATCAGTGCTTGAGTGAGAGGAGGTGATATTTTTGCATTCAAAAACATTCCAATCCTTCTGCAACTGCAAGGGGGCTGATGGACCTGAGCAGGATCCCAAGTGGCAGCAGGCTCAAGCTGCACACAGAAGCAGCCCTGGGCTCTTCCGTGGGCAGGCAAAGCCACCCAGGCCTTCTCATCAAAACATACACCTGGTAGAGGATGCTCATCAGAAAATGCAGTTTTCACAGGAAGAAACAACAGGTGGTATTTTTCACTCTTTCTCATTGAATTTTTAAACTGAAAATACTACAGTTTTCCAAGAAAGCCAAAAAGAAAAAATAATTCAAGACAGTGCATAAACAGACATTAATAGAAGTATTTCCACAGAAATTTTAAGCATAAAAAAAAGCTTTTATAAATATCTATGGAAAAGGTACTGCTATTTCAGCTCAGCTGTGGAGTCAGCACTGAGCGATTTTGCTGAGCATCCACTCCTCTAGAAACACTTCCCAGGATAGAAAGCAACCCTCACAGACTTCTCAGCACACTCAATTTGCTAATCTTGTCCAAGAAAATCTACTCCCCAAACTGATCCCTTTGTGTGTCAAAGGAACAGTCCCAGGGAAGACCAACAGCACTGCAGACCAGCTCTCCCCGAGGCTGCACTACGATGTGCATAGAACATGCTGTATATACAATACAGTGTACCTACTGGGTCTGCCAGAGGCCTTCCCTTGCCAAATATCCATTTTTAGCCATTTTAATGGTGATCCTCTCTGCAGCCCATAACTGGTAACAAGGAGCTGAAACATGGCCAAAGCACAAAGGTGGCAACAAAACCGTTCACGAGATGTTGGGGAACACTGAACTCTCCCTGAGAGCACTTGGTGGGAGCTGAACTCCTCCTTGGAACAAACACCAGGAGTCACACAATGTGGGAGAACTTTGGAGAACTACTTTCTAGCTGCCCAGTAGTGTTCAGCATCCCAGGCAGCTGTGATGAACTGGGGCTGTCCTTAAATCCAGCAGAATCTCTAGCAAAGAGAAAAAGGCTCTTGAGAGAAGGTGGAACAAACTGTACGGCTGCAGCTGTTGACTAATGAATAGCAACATATTATCTAAGTAATGATCAATTAGTGTAAAAGCACAGGGCTTGTCCCATTCTGTGAGCCAACGACAGCAGTGTCTCCCCTCAGAGTCTGTGGCACTCACATGCCCACGAAAAGTCCTTTCCTCATGGGAATTATTAGCAAAAAAAAAAGCAACCTCTCCCACGCGGACAGAATAATAGTAATGTTAAATAGTGGGACTAATGTGATTTGACCACATGTTTGGGGTTTTCCCTTTCCTGGATAAAGCCCTTATGGTATCTTTTACTTATTAACATAAACCCTTATTGTAATTAGGATTAACCTCCCACTTTGCACTGCTGGGAGCTGGACAGACACAGATGACATGGGAGCAGCACAGGGGACTCGTATCCAAATGTACTGCTAAAGTCTCTTTGCTGACAACATGCAAGGATAGCAGAGTGGCATTCACTCCTGGTCATTTCAGTTAAATCAATAGAAATATGCAGAAAATAATTTAATCCCAAGAGTTAGTTCATATTCAGCCAGACAGGATGAATGAGTGTCGTTCCTCACTTCTTCTGTTGGTTTTTAACAAACCTGTCTGGACCTGAGTAATAATCCACCGCCTGGACTCAGTAGAGTATTGATGCAATTTTTTGTCCAACTCTAAATCTGCCTGAGAGGGAAAAACTGGTTTTACTGATTTTGGAAGGTGCTGGTCAGGGCTCACCTCCTGTAGTCTGTGCTGTTGTGTGCGGCAGAGTGCACAGGGAAGGGAGTTTGGTGCTGGTCTGCCTGCCTGCCTGGACCAAAGCCAGCACCCACCAGTCCCAGCAATCACTCTGCAAAGCAGGAGCTCCAATAAAATAAATAAATAAATAAAAATTGATTAAGCACTAGATGATTATACGAGCATGCTTTTAATTTTTGTATGTTTGCCAAAAATCTGTAAACCATCAATGTTGCAGCAGAGCTCTGCAAGGAAGGATATTTACTTTATAAATTCACTTACTTTATAAACTCATTTACTTTAAAACTAGTTCACTAGCTAAATAATGCAAAGAAAACAAACAAAAAAAAATTAAATATAAAGTTATCAGGCCTTTAATACTACATTTATCAGAGAAGCTAGATGTAGCAGCATTAGACTAATGGCACTGTCTTCAGCAGGCTTAAGTTTTGACAATTCACTTGCTACTTAGCATCTATGTAAAATCACTCAGCACCTTTACTTTTTGAAACAAAGACAAATAATAAATTTTTGTCTATTTAAAGAAGTCTAAATGAGTGGGCTAAACATAGAAAAGGAACGCAATACCAGGGAATGATGTAAAACCTAATTAAAGACCTTTGGCTGCTACAGAAGAGAAACACAATTAAGAATCTCTTTTTGCCTAGAAAAATCCCAGAAGAAATTCCTAAATCTTAATTTGGTTCTGTTTTTATCTCCATTGTGACAGGTCTCCAAAGCCTCCTCTGCCAAGCCAGGAAGATAAGAGAGAACAACAGCGCTCAGGGTCTGCCTCCCCTTCCTCAGGCAAAGCCATTCAGACCATGATCTTTAATTATGAAGCACAATCAGGTGCTCCATTAGAGAAAGCACTTTTAAAACCCTATTTAAATGTTGAAATGCAAGCCTCAATACCTTGATCCTACGTAGAGCCACCACAGATGATGAAGGATGATGTTCAGTCCAGGCCATGCCTTGAACCCACCTACTCCTACCAGCAGTTCCAGCTGCTCCCAGCTTGAGCCACTCCAGGTACATCAAGGAGGCAAACTGATATTTTCATATTTATTAAAAATAAAAAAAACATTATAAGGATCAGCAGACTTCTGTCCTGCTGCTTGGGGGTAGTGCCTCAGCACTCTGCCATATATTTGATATGATTTTATACTACAGAGAATTATCAAGGAGAGAGGCTGGGAACATGCAAAAACCTCTTTTACAGGTTTATATTTAATTTAAGAATCTAATTCCCTTGTAGCTTTTCCTTTTTGTTAAATTAACACTTAATTCCTTCCTTGCTATTTGAATGAATTCATATCTGTGGTCAGCCAGAAAAGATGAAATTGGAAATTACGGTTCTGGTGGTGTCATGCTGCATATGAGTAATGACAGCTATGGGTTTTTCATAGGGATTTTGACATTTATTAATTTTCTTTAATACCACTTTTTGTCCTGTATGACAATCTCATTGCAACCTGGGGTTTGAAATTTACAACCATGGCAAGGGCAGAGGCCAGAGGAAACCACAGGGCTTAGCTCTGGTCCCAGCTCCACCACTGGGAAGATGCAGCGTGCCCAGTGTCTGCCAGCCGAGCACAGAAGTTGTACTGCCGAGAATTGCCACACGGATCAGGAATCCCAGGCCATCATACACCCTTGGAGTGATACTAGAGCACCTTTTCTCCTGCACTTCTTCCCCTTTTGTTGAATCACAGAATGGTTTTGAGGTGGAAGGGACCTTAAAGATCATCAGCAACATTGCTGCCATGGGCATGGACACCTCCCCCTAGACCAGGTTGCTTAAGGCCCCTTTGAACCTGGCTTTGGACACATTCAATGATAGAACATCCACAGCTTCGCTGGGCAATGTGTTCCAGTGTCCCACCACCCTCAGAGTGAAGAATTTCCTTCTTATTTCCAATCTAAATCTACCCTCTTCTGGTTTCAAATCATTACCCTCCTTTATTCCTGTTACTGCACTCCTATTTCCTTCACTTTTTCAGACATAGAATATATTCCTGTATTTTCCAAGACAGATTCAATCTTCTGCAGGTGTGCAGGTGTGTCAGCTCTCCCCCCCCGCCCCAGGCAGCTTCTGACCCAGCTCACACCATCCCTCTCACAAGCTCTACCCTTCTCACCTGGAGGAAAGGAATAAAAATTTCCTTAGCTAAAGCCTACAAGATGATGGATGAGTGACCACTGCACTTTTCCCCTGGAGTTCCCACAGGCATTGCTTGAGCTGGTGGTTTACTGGGATTTTCTTGTTTTAGTGGATGTTCATTAGCTTCCCAAAAAGCAGCTTGGACAGTGCAGGTCCTTTAATTATATTTCCTGCTGAAGCCCCAGGCTCCATCCAAGCTGCAGAGAAGCAGCCTGCACCTGCTCAGGCACAAGGAAATATCACAGTGATGGTATTTACCAGCAATACACGGTGGCATCACTTAAAACTTGTTCTCCTAGTGACTTTGCTCCCTTTGCTTGTCCACATCTCCATGGCAGCTGCAGCCAATTGCTGCCTTGAGTGTGCCATACTGATGGGGCTCTGTTTTCTCCTTGCTCCCAGCACTGGAGTTCTTACTCTCCATGGACAGGGCTGGGTGCTCTTGCCTCCAGCCTCAGTGCAGGGTAAATAGTCCTGGGGTTTCCTGCAAGCTGCCACCCAGAGAAGGAAAATTTCTCCCCCAACAGGAGGGGACAGCAGCTGTAAGATGGTGAGTGCACAGGGGAAGATGAGCAGCAGGCCCCTAACACCACAGGAACGTGTATCCCATCTTAGGCAGCTAAAAATCCCTGCAAAGAATCTGATGCCAAGCCAGGCTTTTTATCTGCACACAGGGGAGAGGGTTTTCTGCTCATGCACAGGTTCACAGTCCCTGGGACCATCCGGAACATGCACACACAGCTCATGGTGCATGGGGACCCTCACTGCAGATGCTAGTTCAGCAACATGAGCCACTGCTGGAGATGTCTGCCTGCAAGAAGATGCAGGATGGAGCCCCTCTGAACAGGGCCCAGGCAGCTGAAAATGTTTACTGGGCAGATGCTGTTGTCTCAGAACCCAATTTCTGAGCCAGAGGCAGCAACTTTCTCATGTGTGTGTGTTACACACTGAGATGAGTGATGAAAGTTGGAAACCTACCTGCCCTGGGAGCCAGCTTTAATGGCAGCATCTTACCCCCCAGAATAGGGGCTTCAAAGGGCAAAGATTTTCTCCTCTTGGGGACCAGCTGTGATCCTGAGCTCTCACTCCCTGGCATGTTGCGCAATGTGTTCTAGGGCTCTCATGGTCCTTTTGCTTCAAGAGGGTACACACTTCATTGCTTAACATTTGCAACCAGCCCTCGAGGATTATTTCCATGAACGAGGGTGATGAGTCATCTGATCAGTTTGCTTACCATACCAGGGAATTTTGCTTCTGCACTCCTTACATGACTCCTTACATGAAAAAGGCAATTTTAATTTGGGAGAAGCAGCTTTAATCGTGCTGGAGGAAAAAAGCCATCAAGATCTCATTTAGTTCAGTTTGGCAGGAGTTCTGCATGTCAGCTTTCATGCCATCAGACTCAGTAAGAGGCAACTTCAACTGGGAATTCACCCATTTTGCAGTTACTGCTAAACCTCTGGGTTTATTTATTTTAAAGAAAGTATTTTAATCCCTATTGCTACTCTTCCCCAGAGATCTCCCAGCCTCAAAACAGACTCCTTTCTACAATGTCAACTTTAGGACATTCTCTAAGATATGTTGGATCCAGAGATCAAGGGACCCCAGGCCATCAGACCCATCCAGGTATCCCAAGACCATTAGCCTGAAGGGCTCTCCTATGCACAGAAATAGCCTTCCCCCACCCCCTCCACCATTAAAACTAAACCTTATTTTCCTTTATGCCAAGCCTTTATCCCTGAACAACAGGCTGCTCTGAGAGAGGGATGGAGAGGAACTGTCTAGAGGTTTGTATACTGAAGGTCACAACAGGCTTTCCCTGATGTAAGTCACTAATAGTATGGCTAGATACACTAAATGACCTAAAAGTCTAGAGTAGACAAATATAATTTCAGAGTGATACTTATCCTACTTGGAAAGAGCACCAGACTTACAGTCCTTTGCAGAATGTCTGTATATTAAACTGCAATATTTAATGTTGACCACCTATCCTGTTGGTGATTTCATTAGTCTACCCCCTTGCTAAAAATACCCTTGTTTTGTCTCTGGAATACAGTAACTCTCATTAGCAAATCATGGTTACTCTTATCTAATACAATAGCACAGACTAATATACATGGAAAACACATCAAAGAAAGTAATCAGTGGCTTTATGCCTTTTTAAGAGGTAAAAATAGTCATAGCAATCAGTTATTTTTTTGTGAGAATGTAGAAGAAAAACCCCAGACCACTACATGCAAAATCTCGTGCATGTATAAACAAGACTCAACACCTCAGTGTTCTCAGATCATGCATCGTACCCCCAGATACTCCTTTCATTCCTTTGATGGCACCTTTTGGAGGTCCTTGACATGAGCTGTACTGACTCGACAGGGTTGTGTGCCAGCTGGAAACACCACCTCACTCAAGTGTTCCACACCTATATCAGGCTCATTTTAGTTTCTTAAGCTGTAGCTTTCCAACGTCTCTTCATTACAAGAACTTGGCCCCTGAGTTACAGGCTGTCGCTTGCTGAATTTCTCCAAAGCAGGTGTTGCTTTCACATCGTCCCTGCAGAACTACTCCAGCCTGCAGGATGCAGCAAGAGTCCTGTGTTAGGACTCCTCACACAGAAGCTAATTTGAAAAACAAATAAACACACATGTTTTACAGAATTGTTAAAGCCACCAACCAGGAATTCATAAGACTACACAAAGCACCTCCCATCTGTGCTGGTCATGGGACTGGTTTGGGGTCAACCATTGCATGAATCAGGATCTTCCTTTTTCCCCACCCTTCCCCTCAGGGTCAGTTCCCTTACTTACCAGCAACTAGGCTATTTGTTTAGATGTCCCATCTGCAAGAGAAAGCCCCTAGTTACCCTGCAACACAGCACCAGACCAATCACACCCACATATTTATTTTTATCGTCATAATAAAAATTACCCATCAGTGAAGAAATGTAATCATGCTTTTTGAAATACAAGGCAGCTCTTTGGAGGTAAAAAAAGATTAATAATCCCCAAAACTCAGACTTACAGATTTTGCTGTCAGCAGAACCCTTTTGGGATCCGGTTAGACAGCAAACACCACTTTGCACGCAAGATCTTTTTTGCCTTCTCTGCTCCATTTGGCTTCTATATTGAGAAAATGAAGTGACCAAAGTAATTCTTATATTCTCCAGAAGGCATCCAGTTTGAAGATCACCCACTCAAATACCACAGCAGAGCACAGAGCAGCCAGCAAGCAACAAGCACCGAGAGGCAGCCCAAAACTGCTGGGCAGGCAAGTACTGAACCTGGCCACTCTCGCAAGGAAGCAGGCTGTGAGAGGTGAGGCTGAGCACGCCTGCAGTGAGGCTGGCTGTGGGTGGGATGCTCCCTTGTCTGGAGGAAAGCCGTGCCCGGGATGGTACCAGGTAAGCAGGTAGCCTTGCCAAAGGGCATACACAAAGCCTATGCTGCTTCCTTGACCTTCGCCACCTTTAAGCGGCAAAACCCTAAGAACCTGTCAAACAGGTAAGCAGCTGAAAGGTAAGCAGCATTCTTACTGTAATCGCTTTAAATTTATATATATAACTAACTTAAAAATCACAGTAGCCTTCATAAACCTCTCATTTTACCAGTAATTTTATCACATCATTTTAGTAAAAAAAAAAAAACCCTCCCTCACTTCTTGGTGACAACCACAAAACCTGCACCACCCCATGCCTGTCATAATGCTAAGAATACGCTCCAGATTTATATTTTTTCTGAGCTTTAAATTACTTGAAATAGATTTTCATGCAGACACAGAAATTTGATCTGTGATCCAAACATAAAACATCGCATTGCAGTATTTAACATTGCATCATGAGGGAAACCATTTCCCCTGTTGCATCTTTCTTATCTTGTTTATCATTTTATTCAGTGGTGAACACACAATTATTGGTGATAGATACTCTAGTAACTACACTTAGTTTTAATTAGTAACTAAAAGTTACTTTTACTGAATAAATAAACTGTAAAGCTTTCTTGTGTGCATACAAGATTTATTTTCTCGTATGTTGTCTGTGGCAGTATTACCAGAATCCTATTCTGGAAACCTAGTATACAAAGCACAAAATTTGAAAGGTCTTAATAGGACAAATGTTGCTGGTGAAGTAGCTGGTAGGGTTGGACAGTTTCTAGAACAAGTTGCCACTAAATTACTGCACCTCTTTTCAGTGTCTTAATGATGGAAAGCAAAGGTGGGAGCTTGTAAAGAAGGGGTAAAGCACTGCTGCAAGAAATGACAAGGAGCAGGGATGAAACTGCCACATATTTGCCACTGTAGCACAGCTTTTTACAGCCAGATGTTGATAGATAAATCACCATCCATCATCTGTGATGGAACAAGCACTAAAAATGGAAGGAAGCACATTTAGCTGCTATTTAGTTTGGTTTTTTTTATTTAGCCATTCAAGGTGGTTTGATTTTTTTGCCTTTTATTTTTTGTTTTAACCACTCCACCTAGACAGCTTCTTTTCAATTTGTTTCTAGCCACAGACAGCTAACAGATGTGATGTAATTAGCAAGACAAAACAGCTTACATCCAGAGCAGACATCACAGAAGACACACAATGGGACTGCAAGATACCTGGCACACTGACGTATCTACCAGTCTTGAAGTTTTCACCTGCAAGTAAAGATGGGCATTAACCCTCCAATTCCAGGCAAGTTTAGGTTTCAAAACTGACTGCATTTAGGAGCAGATCCAGTTTCTGCTAATTATAGAGAAAAAGTATGTGGCTTTCTGTGGCTCGACTCTTTCAGATGGGAACATTTTTACCTCAGTTCCACTATCTTTAGCAGAATTACTAAAATAATTCTTGCAGTTCAGCTCATACACTAGTGACCTTCTCCTTGATTGCACTCTGCAGTGCTATAGTAACAGAAGCCCATGCGACAGGCACTGCAGAGTGCCACAACTGCTCTGATCAGCAGGAGCAGAGATGCCCATGGGGAAAAATTCCTTTTCAATATTCTGAGTTGTCAGACATGAAGTCATCTGTGTATTTTCCAAGCAAAGTGGTAGGGACTAGGAGAAAGAGGAAAAACAAAGCAATTGCCTAACAAACCCAAATGAGTATTGCAAGTGTTAATAAACCCAGATACCAGAGGTCTCCCTTGCTGAGGTCTTGACATCACATGCTTTGGCTTCTCAGTAGAAAAAAAACAACACTATCAACAAGTGACACATCTAGGGAAGCAGCCATTTGCAGTCTTTAGACCAAGCGCTTCCAAAACATGACTGACCAATTTCAAAAGGCACACAGGGTGTCACAGTTTAGGGTAAGAGCAGCCCCTTAGACCTATAACAGATGCTTTCTGTTAACCCCCCTCCCTCCTCAAAGGGGAAAAGGAATAAGGGAGAGAGACTTGGCGATTAGAAAAGGAAACTGGAACAGCTTTAATGAGAATAATAACAAAAATAGAATATGTGCAAATATATACAAAACCAGTATCACACCCAACCCTCTGATGGTAATTGCCTCACCATCACCACTGGTGCTGTGGAGCAGGCACTGTGGGGGTCCCAGACTGGGCCCCGCAACAGACGGGAGCTGTGTTCAGGAGCTGGAGTCTGGTACCGGATTCAGGAACACACAGACTGGGATCAAAGGCAGAACAGACAGAGTCCTCCTTGTATGCTCCAAGGAAGGAACCGAAACAGGACCTGAGCCAAGCTGGCAAAGCAGTCCAAGAGGGGAGAAGAGCCCGGGCACCTCCAGAGAGCAAGCGAGCAAGCAAACAAGCAAGCAAGCTAACAAAACTATAGACCCTTCAGATCCCCCTGCTTTATACCAAATATGACGTCTGTGGGATGGAATACCTTGTTGGTGAGTTTTGGGTCACCTGCCCTGTCCCTTCCTCCCTGCAGGTGCAGCCTTTCCCTTTCCTGCACCCCCCAGTGTGGTGCACAAGATCCAGCAGTGGCCTTGGTGTGCACACCAACAGGGACAAGTGTCTCTTGGCTCAGAGCACATCTGGCTGAGATGCCACCACACTTTCTGAATGGTTACTCACCTGGAAGATGCGGAAGCCCCTCACCCAGCCAGGCACCAGCCAAACTGGGCACTCAGCCAGGTTGCAGCCACCTCCCATGCTTGAGCAGTGATGGTTCAGAGGCCGGAGGGGAAGCCTGTACCATGTTAAGACATTTAATCTGCACTGCAGCAAGCTTTCAATCACTCCTGCAACAAGCCCAATTACTTTCAGCAATTCAAGAACTGTTTTCATAAAACAAGCAGTGCTTCCTCAAGAGGTTTTCCTATGCCTCCCATATGTGGTCAATACAGCTACTTGACAGCATAGTCTTTGCTGTTGACATCAAAAAGGGCTGAACCCAACCCATCATCTACTTTCAGGCACATCATAAGATGTTAGCACTTTTGAGGAAAAAATAAATAAAATAATATCAACAGTTGGAGAAAACAAGTCCTTCAAACCTTAGATGATAACGAGGGTCAAGAGTATCATCAATTATTTGCTCCTATTTCATACGTAAGGGAACACACTTTCCAGTCAGCTTAGAAAACAAACAGGAAAGAGAAAGGTCTTCCTTTAGCAAAGAGGAAATTTAGGAAAATAACCATGTTTCACACACTTCTACCAAGACTGAATCCCTGAACGCAGTTCACAAAGAGCCAGGGCTAAGGCTGCCCCTCCAAGACTCTGGCCCTGCTTGCCCCAGATCTCCACCCAGAACCTGCTTGCAGATCTGGGACAAACAAAAGCAAATGTTACTGTGAAGCTGAAGAGCCACATTGCTGGGAGGTCACATATTGCCAGAGGTTCACAATGCTCCTGCTGTCAGCGCACTGGTTTTGCCCTCCAGTTGCAACATTTGACACTTCTTCAAGCAGGTCCCTCCCTCCACCCAGTGAGCATTGTGCCAGTAAGTTTTAGTAATACAGAGGCTTCTCTTGCCTATTAGTTTTCGTATTTGCATCTTACACGCTGTGCATTCCTCTGCTTAATTCTAATCTATTTCCAATGGCTTGATGAACATGTAAGAGGAACATGGGGTTTAATGGCTTGATGCAATGTCAGCTCTGTGTGGCACATGGGGAGGAAAAGACTCAGAGCAGCAGCTTCTGTAAAAAGTCCTATAATTTTTGTTTGCTAATTGATAGGCTGATTTTTCTAATGCTCAAAATAGTAACTGCTATTTCCCTTCAGCCAGTGGACCGTTAATGAAGCTGGAATTTGTCCCAGCAACCATATGGCACACGTCATCTCTATCAAGTTATCTAAATTCCACAAAGTCCACATTTCTAAGTGTGTAAATATGGAAGAGGAAAATAGAACGTGATTCCTTAAATTGTTCATTTTCTGGAGCAACCCTAAACTGCAAGATGCAGCTGTTTATTGAATGGAATAGTTTTTCATGCCACATGGTGTTAACAGAAGACTAAAAAAAAAATTCTCAATTTAGAATAGACAGTAAAAATAAGGACTGAGATGGAGAACTTGAGGTATCTCTTCAGAACTCCCAGATCTGATGCCTAGTCTAATGAAAATGTATGCTTACAAATAGGATGGGTTTTCTTTGGGGAGAAAGTAGGGAGGGGGAGAACAAACAGGGTCGCAGCTTTTTTCTCATCAGCATCCCTAAGTACAGGATACATACTTGTGACTGAGACCTTCTCTTGTCACCATTCCTAACTACCTAGCCACTTGCCTGGAATCAGACACACAAAATGCATGAGAAAAATTTTAAGGTCTTTGCAGAAAATGGAGGGTGGGAGGGGAAAACCTGCTCCTCTCCAAAAATCAGTGGCTTACGAGTGCTAAAACTGAGCGATCTCATCTAGACATGCTCTTACAATAACCGCCACACACAATGATTGCAGCTCAAGTTTGCACTTAGGAGAACTAAGATTCAATTTATGCCTATGAACAATCAAGGATTAAAAAGAATAAATCCCTTTTCTGTGCTGTTGAAGAGATTTTCATGGCTCCCCTGTCTCCACAGGAGCCACACTATGATCCTTGCTTGTCCCTTCCCAGACAGGCACAGCCAGCAGCCTGCCTCCACAAATTCACCAGCTCTCCACTAACCTTCAGCTTTCTAGGGCTGCAGAGCTGGAGCACCAGCTGGGGCAGAGGCAGCTGCTCTCGTTGCGGGGAGCAGACCCGTCCCCCAGGCAGGTCCACAGAAATGGGATTTGAGGCTTGGTGCCTCAGTGCAGACAAGTGTGCATTTTTATTCCACAGCATATGACAAAAGTCACTGCTCAGGGAATAGCAAAAACACATCTGATTTTTTTTTTCTTCCCCAGTACTGTGTCACTGCAGGCCAAATGGAACTCTCCTGGGTTATTAAACAAGATAAATTTGACAGGATTGTAAATCATAAGATTGTCCCAAATTGCAGAGGAACTGACAGCATACACTATAATCTGTTTGGCATCCGATGTTTCCTTTTCTTTGTTTCTTCTTCCCACAGGAAGAACCCTCCCCTCCTTAAATCTCCTGTGAAAAGCAGCAGCAGCAGCAATGTCAAAAAAAATCAATGATGAACCAAAACCTGACATTTTGTGTTGTCTTTTCCAGGTCACGTAAATGCAATGATGCTATAATAGATATAGAAAGTGCTTTTTAAAAAAAGCCCCAAAGCATATCCTTCAATATTCTATACAACTTTAAAATGTTATTCAGAACTGACTATAAAGAACATACCATGACACATGGGAACCAGGTGATCATTCATGTGATTTCAGCAGAAAAGTGATGCATTTGTTATATATGAGCATTTGAGACCTCAGGAGCGTGGGTGTGGGGGTGTGCTGCATTTCCTTAATTGTCTTTACAACAATCTCTTCATTGTTAATACTCTGAACTCCCAACAAAACATGCCTATGGGACAGCAACTCATCTTCCCGCTTCTAGAAAAACAGGCTTTCAAATTGAGAAATTTACTTTTCTTTCTTAAGTGCAATTAATAGGCTGCTTTGATTTCCCATCCAGTTATATCAGGCTGACTAAACTTCACAAGCCAGTCCTCTACACACCTCTTAGCAAGAAATACACACCCTCTGTAAAAAAGCTACATAGGCAATATTTGCAAAAATATACCTGAAAGAGTAAAATATTCAAAACTGAAGTTAACAAGCACAGGTCAAAATCTGCATTTAAATATCTGATGCAGGGCAAGTCTGTTCTCCAAAGCAAGTTATTTTTTCAAATGTATTCTACGGTTAAGAAAAGTGATGACCCCTCTTTACCTTACTTAGCAATGCAGCACAGGAGCCTGAGCCCACTAGCAGGAGTTACATGACTTTGCAATAGTATTGATTGACAGCTGTCAAAGGTTTGGGTAAAAATATGGAAAGATACACTGGCAGGCACTGCATAAGAAACATGGGGAGGGGACTCAGGTGATCAGTGGTGTATTTATTTCGGTGCATAAAACATGTAAGGAAAATTACTTCCACACTTCTAAGAAAAGGTTACAAGCGATGAAAAACAAATGCAAAAGAAATCAAGCAATTTTTTTACAGCAATGTCGAACGAGGGAGGTAAAGGCAAAGTTGTTAATTCAATAGAGGCCAAGCATTTTGGAACAATCCTGGATATGGGGAACACTTGTTAAAATGGACCAATTTTAAAATTTTCCTTCATTAATTGATACTGTTCCATGACTTAATGTTTAAAATCTCAAGCGCTCCTACAATTCTCTTTTCCCACAGTGTTGTGCAGACAGACAAGAGTAAACAAGCTTGCTCACTGCTGAAATCTGGAAACTGTGACCAAATCCTGACCATCTCTCCTGCAACTTCTATATGGACACAGAAGAAAAAAGGGCAGAATCAACAGCCAGAGAAGTATTGCATACCAAAGAGTTGCTGTGAGGACTCAGCATCTCTGATACACAGCCATCCTTGAAAAGAGGATGAGGGGATTCTGGTGGTCTTTAGATGGCAGGGTTACTAAAATTTTAGTCAGACTGAGATTTGCCTCCTGCACACAGGTTTAGCTGAGTTTGGGAACATCTTTCAGAGCAGTGAGGAACTGGTGGGTAATTACATGTCAAAGTCATGGTCGTCATTCCACAGCTCCACATGGTCTTTAGCAAGCCAGAGCCACAGTGGGCTTTAGATGTTTGTTTATTTTGAAGCTCAATAAACAGGCAGCATAGAAGACAGGAAAGGTGCTTTTGCCCAGAGAGCACAGACCCCAGCCAACACAGAATGCTGTGATCTAAGGGAGAACAAGCAATAGGCCACCCAAGAGTGCAAGCAAGTATGAACAACTGAGCTCTGGTTCACCTAAGTCAACTGTAATCTATTCAAAAAGTAAGAATTAAAAATTGCTCCAGTCTGTGGGAGCTCAATGTTGAAACAAACCTCTGAACCATGCCAACAAATTCTAAACCAATGCTTTTTTCCTGCTGAGAGTTAGAATTTTACTCTTCAAGTTTACTAGTTGTCTGAATTTGCAGTCCCAATCTCATCTGAGATCATTTCACACTGCAAACTGAATTCTCTTAAATGTTTAGAAAACACAGACCTGAATAGAAAACTTTAATGAATGTGGATACCCTGACTGCACATACTCAGAATAAACCAACTGAACCTTTCACTCTCACTGCAGAGGGGCATTATTCATTTCATGAAGAAAAAGTGAAAAACCCAAACATCAGCAATAAACACTCCCGAAGATAAGGGAGAGGAACAACACTCAAGAGACAAAATATTACACAGAGGAGGCATCAGTCCTCATTCCAGGTCATCCCTTCTGGAACATCAACCACCCAGGGCTCCCACTGTGGCACCATTCCCAGATTATCTGGGCTGTATGTTCTATAAATCACCTAGTCATTAAATAAGGACAATTAAATAGGACTCCTATGCATCACTGGTGCTGGAATTCCTGATGAGCCATGTCTGTTTAGTGAGTAAGATAGCTTGTGGAACCAGTCCCATCGCATTTTCCCCAGAAGAGGTACTCAGCAGGTCCAACAGGGCTGGACATCAAAAGATAGAGCCTATGGACACTTAAGGATGTGCAAAAGACTGGCAAACAAGAATATGTGAACAGTTGCCAGTCAGTGAAGTCATCTTAATTCCCTACTTTATTCTCAAAACTGTAATCACCTTTTCACAGCTGAATGAGTCCTCCAATGCTCAGGAGACCAAAAACTTTAACATGAAGCAAAGCATAAATAACTCTGCATTTTAAGACTTTTTTTTTTGACCACATCTGTACACATGGAATTATTATTCACATTTTCACTAAAACACAAAAGAAAAAAATCCTACTTGCTAAACTACATACGCCATGCAAGTAAAGAACACTTTCACAGTGCATAAAGTGCTACCTAAAAGAGCTTGTCTCACTCTCCAGATCTCTGGATAATTTATTACTACGCACAACCTAAACCACCACATAAGGTGCAAGCCAGGACGAAATGGGACACACATTACTCAAACACATCCCTTTTACTAGCTTAAAGTTGCTTCAGTATTTCCAAGTATACACAAGCTGATTCATGATTATATTTATCAAAAATATATTACATACTAGCAGTGGGCTATTTTCTCCCTTGACATGAAGACCATGCCCCCAGAAAACTTTCAGCTTTATCCACTCTGATTAGGAGCGGAGGAAGTAACAAAGCTGTCAGCTACAAAAAGGAAGAATAAAAAACCAGCAACAAGCAGTCAGGCAACAATGCAAAGATGAGGTAATTGTCAGCCAGAGGGCAAACTAAAAAGGGACAACAATTCTAGTACAGTGAACCTTGCAAAAAAAGTACTCAGATCAGGTAATCCCCAAAACCCTGGCTGTAAACCTCTCCAGAAGATTGTACTGGAGAGGATTGCTATGGCATCAGTTTTTTTTTTCAATGTCTGACCAGCCCATCAGATTAAGACTCTAAGTCTTTGGGGGTACTTTTATTTATTTGTAGGCAAACTGCCCCAATTTAAGATTTTCAATATCCTGCTGAAGAATCAGATTATTGGTTTGAGCTTCTGACTTGTTACTAAATGCTGCTGCTTGAAGATTCCCTCCCTCAGAAACAGAATGGCTAATTTAAAAATGGCATTGTTAAGAAAACTCGTATTTGTCCTGGGAACAGGTTAAGACTCCCAGTGATTCTTCAGCAGAGGGGACTTTAGAGCTGCAGGTGTCAAACAGCTGCCTTCTGCTGCTTCATTCTCACCCCTTCATGACAGCTCCATTGTCCCAAGAATGCCAAGACTGCAAATGCCCCATGATAGGTTGGGTCCTGCGATTAATTCACTCCCTGGGCCAGACTCTTAAACCTTATACAACTTTCTAAGGGAAGGGGAACCGCGGAAAACTGGACATCTACAGATGATCGGCAGTTTGATGCAGACAGGGCAAAGAAACTTCAGGTTATTTAACCTGGGTTTTCCCTCGGGTTTTTTCCCCATCAGTCCTGCCCTACTTCAAAACCCAGCATAAGGGTCATCCCAGATGTCCCAAGTTATCCAGAGAGCTGTGTTTCTTTGAAGGGATATCAGCTGGGCCTCTTGATGAGCTGTATAAGGAAGTGAGCATTTTGATCATTTACTCCTAATTGGACACCAAAAAAAGCAAATCCCAGAAGAATTCTGTGCTTGCACTGTGGGTCTGCCATCATCAGGAGAGGACAGACAGCTCCAGCAGCTCTCCCCGATAGCCTACTAGTCTTACATTCAAATACCTAACTGCTTTTTATCCAGATTCTTTTCTAATTTAAGTACTATAACTGCAAACATGAAAGCATTCAATATTTATTAAAAGAGGCAGCTGCTTACCTGGAAGCTGCTGGCTCTAGATACTATGATGGGCTTACTCTTCATAAAAGCAGCTTTACTGAAAATGGAGATTGAATATCTGCTTTATCTATATGTACACCTACAGCTCTGGATTCAGAGACAGAAAGGGTTAGTTATGCTACAGTCAAGAAAGATGTAATGAGCATCAAGTCATTTTACACTGTATTACACAAGAAAACAGTTTGCAGCTTTTGGCAAATCTTTGATGTTTGCTTTTCAGTCCTGGTCAGTGGATGTTAACTAATGTCATTAAGAACATTTTAATCCAGAGGGAGATAGAAGAAAAAAAAATCTCAAAGATTAATTTAATTGAAGTACTACATTTAATCCACTATTCTGCGTCCAACACTGATGACAAATGATGTTCAAAAAGAATTCTTCCACTTAAACAGATAACAAGTCACAAAAAAAAAAAAAAAGAAATCTCTGCATTGTGGCTGTATACCTGCTCCTGGGCTATCCTCGAGGCTCAGACACAAAATTCTGACATCCTGACTTCTAACCATCTCATAGTGGTTAGAACCCACCCTAAGCTTGTTCCAAACAGAGGATACCAGTCGAGATACCCACTTCTACACAGTACACCTCCTCAACCCCAGCAGTCAGCAGGATAGATTTACATTATCCAAAAGGAGTTGCTACTACTTCAACTACTTCTTAGTTTCATAAAACAGAAATGGAATATGGACTTCAGCGGGTTTAAACTCAAGCAGGTTCTAAAATCTTGTCTCTGAGACAGAAAAAAAGAATTAGTAGCATATGACAACTGACAAACAGCGGAGCAACATTTTCCTATCTAATGGCACAGCATTAGAAGAGTATTCTTAAGGTGATGAGTCAATTCATCTTGACCGGCTACTTTCCAAGAATATTCACTAGTGCCACTATTAACAACCATAATTCTGCGTAGATGCGCAAGGTTGTTAAGATTATTTTTTTAAAGAGGAAGAATTGCTTTTAAACAAAACAATTACAAAACCTGAAGCTTACACATACATTTTGGTAGTGATCAGTACCAGTAAACCGTATAAAGAATAAATATCAGTACTTCCAGAATTAACACTGTAGTAATACTGCTGCTTGATGCATCAAGCAGGAACAAAATACAAATAACATACTCCCAACAAAATTCTGTTAAGCTTTACATAGTCATTGGTAATAGCACAATAAAATAAGCTGATTTAAACACTTTTCTGCAGATGATGCCCCTCTGCGTTCATTAGCAAACCCACCTGTAACTTATGATGGGAAGCTTAGAACAAGCATGATGGTATTAACCTCCTATAAGCACCGAGAGCTGCAATCTGTCAGCAGTGCATTGTATTTTGGAGTAGAGAGAGATTTCTGTAAATTTGCACGGCTGCTCACATAAGCAGTAGTTCTCCAAGGAAAAAGAATTCGGACAGTTTGTTCTTTGTCAGTCCTTAATAATAAAATCAACACATTGGGCCAAAGCAGTTTCTTAAAAGTAGATCAAAAATAACCCATTCATGTTCACTCCTGCATTTGGTTTCCTAGCAAATTAATCTACCCACACAGATATAAGTAATGCATATCCTGGAGACAGTGAGGCAGAGGAAGAAAACCAAATACATTAATGAGGTAGCTTAGACTGAATAACTGCAGTTAAAAGTTTTATTGAACAAAAGAAGGTAAAATGTGGTAGTCAAGTTCACTGAGCAAAAGCAGCTCTCTCACTGAAGCTGCACTTTGTGCTAAATAACCTTATTAACTGAGACTATACAGAGGATGCATTATGCAAGTTATCTCAACAGCAAAGGAGAAAAGGTAGATTAAATTTGTTCTGATGGAATGATTTGGTCAAATTCAGTGGCTTAAGTTAATGTTTCTAGCCCTTATCTACCTATATTCAGTACAGGCATATAACAGAATATACAACTGCACTGAATTCCCATTTGTTAATAGTGTGTGCTCCCATGCAAATGGAAGCCAATTCCTGGAAAAAAAAAAAATAAAAAACCCAAAACATTTTAAAACCTTTTGTTTGAAGCATCACTCAGCTGACTCAGGTAAAACCATATATGTTATAAAAAACTCCCGGCCTCTACAAGGTTTGCTTCTGTATAGTGCTATTATTTTAAAATTATTTTATTTCTCCCCTCTGTCTAAGAAACTTCATATTCTCTGAAAGCACCCATGAAGTCAGGTGGGTAAACAGATATGTCAAAAATACTCTGTGAAAAGAGGGAGGTAGCTCAGGTCCCTTGTCAACCTTCTGTCATAGTTCACATTGATGTGGTCTACCTCCCCTTGTAATCGGCAGTCAAAAATGAAAGGAAAAAGGATTTCAATGATGATATTTAGTGAAAGAACACGTTCAATACAAAGTCATCAAATTTGACTCATTGGGCTTCCAAATGTAAGCTATAAGATACCTCACACCCAAAACACAACATTAACAACATACCTAGGTCATACATTTTTTAGACAATATCCTCTCATTTGTTAAACATTTGGCTCGGGCGAGTACATCATTTTTGTTAACCACTTGACAGACGTTCTAGGCCAAACAAACAGCACAAATAATGTCGAAGTCTTTTTTTTTTTTTTTTTCTCCAGTAATTGTATGAAATGCTGTAGGCTAAGCCTAACAGAAACTACTGAAGAAAAATAACAGACTCCATGATGCAGTGCAAAGGTGGTTACTACAACATCGTAAAGTCAAGGGATGTTTCTAAGGTGCTGAAAGAGGAGATTCTCTAGACGGTGACCCTGTATTGTCCTCCGGTGGGAAAACAGTAAGAGTGCAGGCTCGAATGCCACCAAGTGATTCTGGAAGGTCAAATACTTTATGCCACTCATCTTTTTCTGGATCGTATTTCTGAACTATTTCCACCATACATCGATTATTCCAAGAATATCCTCCAACAACATAGATTTTATTTTCAAAGACAGCAACCCCAACATCACTTTGCCCACGTAACATGGCAGCAATTGGAGTCCACTGATCTAGAGTTGGTGAGTAATATTCACAGCTTAGAACATCATCATAATCACTTGTTCCTCTAAAGTGATTTCCACCGATAACATAGAGCTTGTCTCCTACAGTACACATACAATGCAGACCTCTGACTGTCGTCATCGGAGCTTTCTGAGTCCATTTGTCTGTGTCAGGGTCAAAACACATAAGTTCCTTTTGGAAAGTGTCATGGGTAATTCCCCCTAGAGAAATGAAGCACATGTTAGAGTAGTGTTTATCCTAATAAGCATTAAACAGCAAAAAAATATGTAATCATATTTTAGTAAATGAATTCTATCTTCCGAAACAGTTCTTCACCTTATCTTGGATTACTATCACATAGACACTCCATTTCAAATGACACTTTTAATGTAACTTGTACCTTTAAATCTGGAAATATGGAAAGAAGCTATGTGTCTCAGAGTACTTAATTACATAAGATGATACTGGCAGACTAAAAGAATTGTACCTATGCTTCATTTTAGAAAAATTATTTCTTTGTTTGTATTTGTTCAGTTAGCTTGTTTTCTTTCTCACCACCAAGAAAAAAGGAATCCATTTCCCTTTCAGATTTTGAGACTACACTATTGGGTTTTAAGTGGTCCTATCACGTAGCAGAATATTTTTCAGAAAACTTTTTCATCAACTTGAACTGACAAGACAGAGGGCACAGATTCAAATATTCTTCTGTTAATAAATGCCTTTGGCTCTTTCCATATTTACCTTCTCCATGGTTCCCTGCAAAAGCAGTTGGAGACGCTTCAGGGGAAATCACAGGATGATTTCCCATCAGTGGATGAAACGTCCCACCCTTCCACAAGGTCGCTAGGGAGGTCAGAAATCAGTCACACCAATTTCAGAAACTGGGAGCTTATTAGCTATGGTGTAAGGCCATAATGCTACTATATTTGAGGTGCTAAAAAAAACAAGCAGAGAACATGCTGCTACTAAAAAAAAAACCTCCTGCTAGGCTAACCATTCAACACTGAATTATCACACTTGGAATATTAGCAGAGATGGCATGGTGTCTACAAGAGTTAGGCAAAGTACATAATTCTTCATTTGGACAGTAAGAATTTAATACAGAAAAACCAGAAGGGCTTTCCAGCCCTCACGCTTAATGACAGCCATAGTAGTGGCAGTGCTTGGGAGTCTATCAAAGAGAACAGGCTTTAATGGCAAAGGAACCAATCTTCACACTTTCAACCCAAGAGTGTCTAGACTCAGAGGAATATCTGAGAGGACAGGAGGAAAAGAAAAGTCTGTAGATGTTGTATATTTTCCACATGGAAAAAAAACCACAGCATAGATATCTGCCACTTGCAATAAAACAAGCAAAATGGGCAAAAAATTCACAGCACAACAATTAGAAGCTGGCTTAATGGACTTGCTCATAGAAAAACAAGCAGCTGTACCTATGGTAACTTTTTAAATAAATCCCTCCTAGTCTACTGGTGCCAATTCAAAACACCCTGAGGATTGATCTGCTCCAGTGCATTTTCCACCAGTCCTTTATAACTAAGTAACTATGTCCCACCTTCCACCCTGAATTTCAGCTTAGTTATTTGAAGGGACAACCCTTCGAATTGCAGGAGGAGAACGTACATATGTCTGTGATCTCCGTAGAGATCATGGACAACCAGGCAGAATCTTCCTTAAAAATTGAGCAGAAATACCATGTTTTCAGAAAACCTCTTGCCCCGTTTGGAATAAAATGGAATGAAACTGTAATCTCAGTGACATACAAGACTAGAGCATATTACAAATGACCAGTGAAAGTACAGGCATCATTCATATACTGTGATCAAAATGAAAACTTCTCCCCTTCCATTAGCTCAACAAAGGCAGATGTTCTTCTTGAAAATATTAAAATTTCCAATGATTTCCAAAATTCAAAGAGGATGCTTTTAATAGTTATGACTATGTAAGTGTACATATGTGTTTTTGTCACAGAAAAACGTATTCTGACTTTTAGTGAATAACTCCTTTGGAATTCAGAGCTGTCATTTACTTTGTAAATGCATAATATTACCTAAAATTATGTTCCCAGATTCTGTAGTATATATGCTATTTGACTGGCTTTATATGAAATTGCACCACTGCTTATTTCACAGCAAACCTACTCCCCAACTAGAGACTAATTTTTATTTTCTTCCACTGAAAGAGGAAAAGTTAAGTAATGTTTCATAGACATGATGTGCTCATAGGAATTATTTACCTGAAATATACATTAATCCCCCATACACAGTTCCAGCATGACCATAGTGGGGTTCGTTCATTTTTGCGACATAGCTCCATTCATTCATTCTGGGATTGTAACATTCCACAGTGGCTGTTTAAAACAAATGAGAATATAAAAATGCCATGTTAACTTCAACAGTTTCCTTTTGAATACAGTTGCAGTGGCAGTAATATCTTCATAAACGGAGGAACTATCAATGAGAAACATTGTTCAGCCGAGAAGTGTCAAGGGAATTATTGAGCATTATATTGAGAGACAATGGAAAAAAAACCTCAAGCTTCATCCCAGAGGAACAAAAAGGAAGGTAAAAGAAAAGCCCAAACAAACAAAACACAAACCCCTCTTGCAATCCTGCCTTCCATTTCTCCCATTCTTGCTTGGCACAAGCTTTCCCAGCTCACGGACCCTGTTGGAGGTACAGCCATGGAACATCAGAGAAAACAGTGACAATGCTGGGTGAGTTCAGCTTTTCTACCCTCTCCTCTTGCACAACTCGTTTCAGCGTCTGATGCAGAGAGTCAGGGAATAAACTTAAAGATCCTCTCAAAGAGGATCAATACATCTGGCAACCAGAACAGACCCTTTTCTTCAGCAATGTCCCACCCACACAGAAAATCAGGCTAGGCTTTCTTCTTGGTATTCTGTGTTGAAGTGGTCCAATGCCCTCAAAAGCAGCTATTTTTCTATTGTGTTGCAATATTTTAAAATGCAATTGCACAGCATCATACAACACAGCCTATACAAGTCACTAATTCAAATCATTTACAGAAGCAAAGCTTTAAAAAAGACAACAGCCCTGGCTCTCACATGGAGACAAGCAGAGCCTGTGTCAATACACATCTCCATTTGGGCAGTTTTCTGCACAAATCAGAAATCACAGAGGTTAGTACTAAGTTAAAAAGAAACCCAGGGCCCAGGTGTCCTTGAAGAATGCATTTCTGAGAAGTGATCCTCTTTTTGAAGTGGCCAGAAGAGAGGTGGGGTTGCAGTAAAAGGGCTCTGCAATAAGCACAGAGAATAGAAATAGAAAACAAGCTTAGTAATGGATCTGAGAAAGCCTGAATAGTACAATATGACCAGAAGGGCAAGAGATCCTGAAAAACAATGTTGCTATCAATAACTGTGTTATCTTAAAGACAATTTAATTTTAATTATTTAAAATGAGATTTAAGAATCAGATTCTAATGCTTGTTATACAATGCTTAATGTCTGAAGAGAGATATTTACAAACAATGCAAAAACTGCAGCTGTCTTTGAAAGTGACATTTTACTTGCTTTAGAATAAGGTTTTTATTCAGTCACAAGTAGAAAATCTGAGCCACCTCTAGGGAACCAGTGATGGTGATTTACAGTCCAGGATTACACATCAATTGAAAGAGATTAAAAAAAAATTCAGAACCTGAGAAGCTTGCCATTTTAAAGGCAGAAACTAGTTAGTGTTAGCACAAGCCTGCACAATAGCAGTACTGGCCAAGCCAGTAAAGTACATCAATAAGTAACATTCACACAGTGACTATAAAGTACATCACCCTAGCTCCAAATCTGCCTTTTAAAAAAATCCTCTGGAGGATTTTTGAAAAGTCAAGTATATCTACATTCTCAGAGTATCATCAAAAAAATCCACAGACATGGAAAAATTCAGCAGAGCACATTATAGTGACCTTCTGAATTACCTTCAGCTACTTCAAAGCACACAACCTCCTTATTCCTGCAAAACAAGGTGATTTTTTGTAATTCTACACAATTAGTATTTCAAGTGACACACTCAAAGAGAACCTTCCAGCTCCAGTGTCGGGAATATTGTTTGACAAAGAGTTCACCACGATCTAAGGTTGAAATAAATAAATAAATAAATAGATAAATGAAATCTATGTTGCACATGAGTGTTGCTAAATTGTTACAGCACACTGGATTTTCTTCAGCTTTTCCCACCTAGGAGCTGAAATTTAAATTTAAGAAATAGAGAAAAGTGCTGGTCCAGAACATTAAGTTAATAAGGCAAAACACAACAAATACCTGTTTCTTTCAAAACAAATTCTAAACATTGATTCACAGGTATGAAATTATTAATTTCATATTCTTGAAATTGTTTAAAAATAGTAATGAAAGACTGAAATGCTGCTGGTTTTGTACAAGTGCCTTTCACATGGACTCCCAGTTATGCCAAGCATCTCAGTGCTTCTGAAGGTGGACAAAATATAAAAATCTGATGCAAAGTTAGTTAAGTGTGTCTGTACACTACTGTTAATATGCCAAATTCGTGATTTTAAAGTCTGCTTTATGTGGGCAAGTGCCCAAGTTAACTCTAAGAGATCAGTCCTTCACTAAACACTTTTTCTACAATCCATCCTTCTTGCTACCACATTTTCTACACCTCAGCCATTTGAAATGGCCCTCGAGCTGCCTTTCACACACAGGTACAGAGAGATAAAAGTCTGCATAAGGAAAGGTACGAAAAGGCATTCAAGCATTCTTCTATAAAGAATTTTCTTAAAGTCGGGGTTGATTTTATTTTTTTAATAAATTTTTTAAATCTGCACTTAAAAAATGTTGGTATTTTTCTCATATGATAACCTGAAGACTTTGTATATCCTTCAAGGATGTACAGAGCCATAAGGCCAGTAAATGCCAGCGACAGGCCCTTGTCCAAATAAAGGTATACGCACAAAGAACCGATTCCACAAAGTGCACCGAAATTTGAAGATTTGTATTCCTGTATACTCCTGTCTTAACAGCTCATGCAGTATTTGTCCAGCCCCAAATAAATCCATGCTCTTTCTTGCAAACAAGTA
Organism: Chloroceryle amazona; assembly: GCA_027560015.1. Taxonomy (NCBI): domain Eukaryota; kingdom Metazoa; phylum Chordata; class Aves; order Coraciiformes; family Cerylidae; genus Chloroceryle; species Chloroceryle amazona. Next base: position 129,805 of record JANHFX010020357.1, read on the forward strand.
GTCGTCCACCCCAATATACTTTTCTAGAAAGAAAAGCTTCCTTTCTACTCTGCTCTATTTAGCAATCAGGAAAACCAAAAGATGTGCAGAAATTTCAGGAATAGGGAAAACGAGATAGCTGTTCCAGTTGTATTCTGAGAGCAGACCCTTCGAACCTGCTGTTCACTGCTATGCTGCACCAAAAGAATCTTTTTACCCCCCTTCAGAAAAACAAAAGCATCCCATTTCCCATAGCACTCTACTCTGTCCTGAAGTGAGGAACTTAGATTTCTAATACACTGTAAGGACAGGAAGAGCAGAGTCTGTGCAAAGCAATTGCAAAGCCAGGAGCAACCAAATTAACATGATATTCAACACTGGACAACTGTTTATCTCACTCTGAACTACGGATTGCATTTAAGAAGGAAACCACAGCCAAACAAATTACTTCAGCAACAGAAAATAAAACATGCAGAAATTGATACACATTACTGCCATCATTATTCCCATGCTGTAAAGATATTAGTTAATCTGAGAAAGGATGTCACTGAGTTCATGATCCCTCCCTTTCTGATGTGGCTGCAAAATTCTCTCAAACTTCACCAGTAGAACTAAAGTATTGTTTGATGGTATTTCAGATAAATCATTCCAACTCAAATCTGTCGTGCTGTAAAACAAAGCTAATTATTTCCCAGCTGAAAAAACCCTACTGTTCTGTTTGGTTGTTATGTTTAACAGCACAACTTCTGATCTGCTCATTACCATAATCCGGGGAAGACAGGCCTCATTTTAATAGAATTAAGTAATCTCAAAAAGACACAAAGCTTTGGCAGTCCCAAGGGATGCTCAGTCTGCACTCATTTTATAGTGCCATCTGTGATGCTATTTTAGGAGTCTATCTATATCTACCACTTCTGTTAGTAGCTTCTAATGTGTCTTGAGGTTTATTACATCAGCGCTTAGCAACAGTGCTTGATGTCTCCAAACCCAGGATCTTCATTTTGTTACAGAAGTTCTATAATAAAGCTTGCTTCTGTAGAACTCAGAGATGACTTAGTGAAATTAAAACAGTCCTGAGTAATTTCGTCCTTAGCATAGCAAGGAGCCATTTCAAAATAAACTCCTATGCAAGAGGTCCTCTGGTTCACACTTTGGTTTTGTATTCACAGTACTATACAGACAGAAGCAAGTTGGGCAACAGCCCATGTGTATTTTTCTTTTTAACCAACAACATTTTAAATATTTATATATTATATAGACTCACTAGAGAAGTTTTTACATAAAGAAGGATTTGTTTTAATTCAAGGTTAAGTATCATAGAGGGCACCTGGAAAATAAATACATTCCCACTTTTTGTGTATGGGGTCAGAAGAATATGCCCCAGAGTAGAAGTCTTTTCTTCCTGTCTTTATTGCAGCATGATGATGAAGGCATCAAAGAGTGTGCAGTTTAGTCACAACCCAACATCCCCTAAAGCACTTAGGAAAAGCCTATATATAAAAATCTCAAACTCCACTCAAGCTCATCAACAGCAGAGCCTGAAGTATCTGAAAAGTAGCACTGCAGAAGTTTTTTAATACTTAAAGGCACAGATTCTGCAATCATCATCAGGCACCACAACCAAACTCTTTCAAAAATGAGCTCCAAAAAAAAATCTGCTTATCTGAGAAGATAAAACAGTATCCAGTGCTCTGCACAACAGCAGAGCTGGAAAACACTGATGAGCTCTGCTTCATGACTATCTCTGTGAACCACACCTGGTTTTCCCTGTCTTCCTTTTCCAAAAGTCTTACCTTTTGCACATCTACGTTCTCCAGGCTGTTCCCCCTGCCTTCTGGGAATATCTGTCAGGTGCCTGCTTTGACATTGGCAAAGAACCAACCAGAATTATGCATAATCCTCCTAGGAGTTGTGTGTGTTTCTGAACAACCCTAATGTGTCATGAAGTTAAAAAAAATCTGATTTATAATTTCCTAACTCAGTCCATTTCAAATATATATTTACCCCATTCTGATGCATGTACCACATACATGGAAAATTCAGTTGCCCTTACCAGTAAACCACACTTTTCTCAGTAGCATTCACTGTTAAAAAAGTAGCTGTTTGTTACTGCTAAAGCACATACTACTAAGGTAGAAAGCAGCATTTACAAAGTTCTCAGAAGATTAAACATCTGAAAATTAGTTCTGGGAAAGCTTGATAAAAATCCTCAAAAAAAAATATAGTTTTTTATTCTGCTGAATGTCTGGAAAAAAAATAAAGAAATTCATCTTAGTAACTTTAATATTTTGGTCCTTTTCCATAAGAGCTGATCTTCTGGAAAGCTGAACTTAGGTTTGGGGAATTTTTCCTCTCTCACAACAGATTGAAATTAGGTTGAACTCAAGGGCAACTTCTTGAATACCTGCTCAACACACATTTGACCTTTTCTTCTATGAAAGGTTTTAAAGTTTCTCTCATCTGAAGAGAATGGGAAGTTCAAGCACGATTTCATCTTTTGGCTGCCAAGGTTTAGGTAAGAAACATGAAAATTAGAAGTGACTTGCCTCACAATTATCAAGGAAAAAAACAGAAGCCCCAAATCAAAGCATCAGACAGGTACAATATTTAGCATTTATAGAGTGCTCTTCCCACAGAATGATCCAATGACATTTTTCAGGTCTATCTGGAAATCACTGAAGCATTTTAATGATATCTTTACACAAGAATTTTGACAGGTGACAGATTTTGTTTTCCCTTAAAGCATCACAAGAGCTGAGGCCAGCAGAATGATTCTGCTTGTTCAAACAAACGCTGCACTTAAAGCTGGCTGTACACACAAGTTGGGCCAGCTTAGCAACACTTATTTCACACTGATTTTGTTACACTTGCAACTTTCTCACTGACATTCTTGTAACTCTGCTCTTTTTAGATGGTATAGTATACAAGGACAGCAATCTGATTATCTGCTATTAATTCACACAATTAGAAAACAGCTTGATGAAAGTCAGGTTTTCTGATAGTCAAAGATCAATACACATGAGTTTGTACATTTGGTCATTTGCAGGGTATTAAGCTTGCTTTTAGAAGTCACTTTCAAGTAAAGCAACTTGTAAGAAAAACTGAAAACCTCTGGGTTTAGATCTATCTAGGCAACTAAGTTATTGCAAAAGTTGCCCAACTTCTTTGGAAACAGGCAGCATTTTTAAATGTCTCATTTTATCAAATATTAGAATGGATTTTAATCTTCTAGCAAAACCAATCCAGTTCTGTGTAATGGAAGGAGAGTACTACATGTTTCATCAAAAAGTTTGCAATATGATCATGAAACAAAGTATGTATGTAAATGACCAATACGCATTAATTAAAAATAATTATTTCAGATGCTGCAGCACAAATTAGGTTTTACATTGTTTCAGTGAAACATTTCTCACTGCAATTAAAAGATAGTGTGTTTCTAAAAAGTAAATCTTAGCAGCAGGAGACACTGCCACAAAACTTGACAAATCAAGGTTAAGTATTGGGCTGAAAGCAGCAAACAAAATAATGAAAAGCTACATCTGGTTTAGATAATCTTATGTTAAGATTCCAACCATAATCACTGTAACATTTCAATTTTAAAGCACAGACGAGTTTACAACTGAGTGTATGCTCTAGACTTGACTGCAATTGCTAACCACCATGGCTCTGAGAAATGCAGGGGATTAATGCAGGCCATCCTCTACAGACTTTTGGTAAATTACAAGTTCACATGTATTTATTCTTTGTTTTCAGCCATCTTATTTCCCTGAAATGGATTTTTTTCCTTTTTTTTTCTCTCCAGTAAAATGAATCATCCTTTGCAAGGGGAACAAATGAGGCAGCAGCAGTGTCATTCATGTAAATAAGTTAACTGTGCAGTCACAAAATCACATATTGCAGGCAAAATATAACATTTTTAGTAATTAAAAAGTCCAGTACATCTGGATCTCACTGATGATGAGCAAAACATCACCAAGTCATTAGGCTACCAAAAATAGACACACAAAAATCTAACATTTCAAAATTACTATTGCAGAAAATTTACATAGTTTTAAAATGGAACCTTCATTCAACAGAGTTCCAGTTGGAAAGACATGTATCCCTTAGGAGTGAAAAGAGTGGGCTTGGTTTCTCACCTTCATCTTTTTTATACATACACATATATATAGTTGCACACACACTCATCCAGGTAGAAATACATGCTTATTTCATATTTGACGATGAAGGTGAAGACCTAGGCTATTATGCATCAATACACAAGATACACATTTGGAAAATTTTTTGTGGAAGCCAATACTCTCCAGACAAACTTCTGTGTGCACCTGCTGTATTTCCAGAAAGAAGCTGCACACCAACAACTTCAACTTCCTCTCCACCTATTCACAGGGCAGCACAGATTTTCAAGGCCTAAAAATCAAGGCAAGAAGCCATGCTTCAGAAGAACTTACCTAGCTCACCCGCTGCATTTCGACCACCGACTGCATACAAATGTCCTTTGAGGGCACTTAGGTGGAAGAAGGTGCGCTTCTCATTTAAAGATGCGACTTGCATCCACTTGTTGTAGCGAGGATCAAACCTAAAGACTGTGTCAACCGCCGTCTTTCCTTTTGTATCATAATTGCTCTGGCCTCCAACTACATAAAGAAAGTTTCCAATCACAGCGATACCGTGCTGGTACCTTGGTGCATCCATGGGAGCTAAGGATTTCCATTCATGGGCCTTTTCGTCATACATCCGTAACTCCTTGCTGACAACCAGCTGCTGCCTCAGCACTCCCCCCAACGTCACCAGGTGAGTACTGTCCGACCGAATGGCAGTCCTCTCTGACTGCATAACCGGCTGCATGTATGGCATCATTTGGTAATTGCTGGCTTCCAAAAGCAAGTTTACACAGGTATTGTCAGTTCTCATGAAGTCCACTGTTTGAACGTAGTTAATAAGATCCTGGGGCGTCATCAGCGGAAACCTGATGTTCTTCATTAGCTTTGCAGCATACTCCATCCGAGGCTCCTCATAGCGTAGCCAGCGACAAGCCGCCTTGAAGAGTTCAAGTTCAGTGCAGTGCTTAAGGCTATTACTTGAAAGCACAAAGGCAAGACGTTCAAAAGGGAGTTTCACAAATTCACCAGTACTTAATAATGCAGGAAAGTTCTTCAGGATGAAATTATTAACATATTTATCCACTTCCGTGAGATTGTACGTGTTGGCGATTCGGCCAACCTCAACACAGTTTTCCAAGGAAACCTATTAAGAAAACAGAAAGAAGAATCAAAATACTTTCTTAATTTGGTCAGTCTAAATGATTATGTGGAAGTTAATAAATACTATAAAATCAGCAGTATTTCATTATTTCACACCGCTCAAGGTGATTTACACTTGAGCAAATAAATATTCAATGCAATTTATATATTCATGACTGCAACGGGAGATCTAATCTAGTACTTATTTTGAAGAAAAGGACAAGTAACAAGCAGAAGGCAATATTAATTATGTCAAATACATTATACAATGATGATACATTGCAATTATACAGCCCTTCATTTTTGAAAAGCTCTGCAAACACCTTTGTAAAGATATGTAGAAAATACAGCTAAAGGAGAAGAGATCAGCCCAAGGTTACAGAAAATAATGCATAAGTAGGTCTCAACATTAGACTTTTTCTAACATTATTAATATTGTATTGCCAGAATGCAGCCAGAGCAAATGGCACAGCTACCTCTCCAGCGCCACATATTTCAAACAATTTCTTTACAGTGTTCAATCCCATTAATACATTCCTTAGAAAATAACAAAATCAGATTTTTAGTAAATCAAGGTGGTGCTCTTAAAGAATGCATTCAAAATTGAATTCATTAAAATAAGACAAAGGTAGTGATTTTTTTTTTTTAAATGACTGAACCTAGGATGATTTCCCCTAGAAATACCCAGCACATGAAAAGCTTTAGCAGTATGGATCAAGCCCTAATTTAATTAAATACTTGAGTGACCACATCTTGATAACCATCTCTCTTACAATGTTGCTTCATCTACCTTTCTTACATCTTTGGCTCTTAAATTTCTGAGGATACTTGGGATCCAAGGCAGGGAGAGGAAGAAAGATGGCAGGGATAGGACATAAGTGGGTCTCTGTAAAACTCTGACAATTAATTCCAGCAAGCTCTATGGTACATATGCAAAGCAAGTCAATGTTCAAATGCTTCTTGCCAATAATGGCAGATTTTTTCTGCATTCATCTCTTATTCTACTTTAAGATTCATTTATGCATGCTTTCTGTCTCTGTGCATATCAGTCCTACTCAATGCTGACAATTTCCACAACTTTGTGATTCTCATTGTATTTGTAATGCCAAAAGAATTTAAGCTTCTGAATCCCATGGTTATCTTTAAAAAAAATTATAAAGATTGAGGAGTATAACCTGATTGCAGCCTAAGAATTCAGAAACCTTCAAATGACTTTCTGGTTGTGACAGATATTACAACATTTTAGTACCGTGTAACTCAATCTGATCATTGCCCTTTAATAGTAGACAACTCAAAATCTAATGAGTATGGGAACAGGAGATTTTATTAATTCACTAGAAACTGGTCTAAGTTGCCCTGGAGTTCAGGGCTGCAGTCATCCAAAGGCTTCAGATACCCTGAAACTCCTTTACACAGTCAAAGGTTCCAAATCTTACTCTTCATCTCCAGGAACACTAATCCTCTAATCAGGTCCTATCTATAAGATGCATATACAGAAGACTCTAACGAGTTCTATTATAAAAATACCCATTGAAAATTATACATAGAAAAGGGAAGCAAAGATATTACCGCATACAAAAAAGGCACGTTCGAAGTTAAAAGATCAAAGCAAAAAAGGTACAGGGTACATACCATTTTACACAGTGTTCAGGCTGCAAAGGAGCATTTAGACCGGCTGCAGAACGCATGCTGGTTATCAAGTGCCCAGCATGTATCTATCTCATCAATGTATTATCATAATTATGTTACACTGCAAATCTATGCAATTGAATATATTTCTGGAATGCTTACATTTTGAGAAATTTATTGACACTTTACATGCTGCCTGATGAACATGAACATCTGCAGTTTCCGTCACCCAGCTTGCTCGGAAAGTTTACTTTACACTGCTTTAATTAATTCACTGGAATTGTATTGCACGCAGGGTTTTTTCATACTATGATTGCAAGTACTCCCCATTATGCTTATGAAATTGTCCACTTTAGCTCACTAACAAATAGCACCACTTATCCCAAACCAAGGTACCGTATTTAATATTTTCTCAAAGGTCACTTTACTTGGCAAAAGCACCATTAGCAATTTTACTGTGCTCTAAGTCCATGTACAATGCTAAATTATATTGCAAAGATTTCAGTTATAAGAATTGAGTATATATTGAAGACCTAAGATTAAAAAAAACCTTCTACAGAATGAAATGCAATAGTTACTTCTATTTAAATATTCAAAACTGGACAGCATTAAAGGACAATAATGCTGTTTAAGCACTTCGGTATTTAAGTGACTTGAGTGTTTTCAAAAAAGTTTGACTGAAATACCATAGTATAAGAGGCACGGAAATGGTTCTCTGTAGAAGTCAAGTCACTCAGGAGCTCATCAACAAACAGAAGTAACTGCTACTTCTGGAAATCCCACTGAAGTGAATGGGAAGAAAGCAAATATTAGACAAAAATATAAGAATGGCTGTACAGTGAATACAGTAACCAGTAAAGGTACTCACACAGAAAGAGCTAAAAGCCATAACTGGTCAAACAGCTAAGCAGCTTTTTAGGAAGTAGAAAATTTTAACTATATGCTTTTTTACTTGGGTTTTGACTACTGAGCAGAGCTGCTCATTCACATTACTCACTGTAATCGCTCGTTACAAAGCAGACGTAAAAGTTCCAGAAAAAAAAAACTAAAAAGCTTTTGAAAAAAAAATAAAGGTCAAGCACAGCACAATATTATTAACAGCCTGAAAAACTAAATGCAAAAGCCAAAGTACTTTTGTGAGAAAGCAGTTAACATATTTACTTGAAAATCTGAAGCAATCACCTCCCGAGCTCTGGTAGAGAGTTAATAGACTATAAAATACTACAAAACTGGCAAAAAGCAAAATGATTGCAAGCATGAGAACCCCAGAGAACAACTCAGGAGAAGTAATATGCACAGAAAATCAAGTCCTCAAGCCCAGTAGTACCACAAAACATTGAGGCATCTAACTTTCTTTTGCTTCAATGACTGATACATATTGAAGCACTTAATATAGTATTTTAAAGGGCCTAACTCTTAAAAGAGCTTACATTCCCCTGAAATCCTTGATTTTTTTCCTGTGGGCTTCCATATACAGAGGTCCAGAAGTAACAGCACATAAATTTGATCAGCTCAGAAAACACAGTCAGTTGTATCCCCACAGCAGAAAAGGTGAATTTCTGGTAGCTGACAGACCTGACCCAAGCATTACATCCCACAAAACTGAGATGATCTTGCTTCATCCTCAGGTAACCAAGTTCTTGTGACAAGACAGGATTTCCAAATATTCGGTTCTCAATATTTGACAGTTTATTAGTTATTACAAAAATGTAAAGAACAAAGTTTATAAGGAATAAAATTTTCTTATGCAACTATATGAAGGGCACAGACAAAGCATTAATTTTCAGTGTTTTGGAATGATTTAATTAGAGCATAACATCCGCCATCACCATTATCCTGCAATTTTCCCAAGTGCTGAATTACTTGGATAGTTAGAATCATAGAATGGTAGGAGTTGGAAGGGACCTCTGGAGATCATCAAGTCCAACCCCCTGACAAAGCAGGATCACCCAGGGCAGTCCACAGAGGAACAGATCCAGGCAGGTTTGGAAAGTCTCTAGAGAGGGAGACTCCACAACCTCAGCAGCCTGTTCCAGGCTCTGTCACACAGTATTAAGTTTTTCCACAAGTTGAGGTGGAACTTCCTGTTCTCCAGCTTGTGACCCCTATCTCTTGTCCCATCACAGGGCACAACTGAAGAGACTGGCCCCTTTTACTCGACACCCACCTTTCAGATATTTTTAAGCAGCAATAAGACCCCCTCTTAGTCTTCTCTTCTCCAGGCTAAACAGCCCTAGTTCTCACAGGCTTTCCTCATAAGAGAGGAAAGCCTCATAAGTCCCTTCATCATCTTCATAGCTCTCCCTTGTAGTCTCTCTAGTACTTCCCAGTCCCGCTTGAGCTGGGGAGACCAGAACTGGACACAATACTCCAGATATGGCCTCATAAGGGCAGAGGGGGAGAAGAACATCCTTCAACCTGCTGGACACACTCTTCTTTATTCACCTCAGGAGACCATTGGTCCTCTTGGCCACAAAGGCACATTGTTGTTCCATGGATAACAGTGTCCTCCAGGACTCCGAGGTCTCTCTCCATGGAGCTGCTTTCCAGCAGGTCAACCCCTGAACTGTACTGGTGCATGGTGTTAGTCCTCCCCAGGTGTAGGACTCTCTACTTGCCCATGTTGAACTTCATGAGATTCCCCTTGCTGCTGGATGGCAGCGCAGACTTCTGGTGTGTCAGCCACTCCTCCCAGTTTCATATCATCAGCAAATTTGCTGAGGGTACACTCTGTCCCTTCACCCAGATCACCGACAGATACAGATTTTGAGTAAGACTTGACCCAGTACAGACCCTGAGGAAGGGGAGTCTGCTCTGCACCACTGATCACAACCCTCTGAGTTCTGTTGTTCAGCCAGTTCTCAACCCATCTCACCATCCCCTCTTCTAACGCACACTGCCTAAGCTTACCCATGAGGATGTTATGGGAGACAGTGTCAAAAGCCTTGCTGAAGTCCAGGTAGACAACAACCACTGCTCTGCTTGTATCTACCCATTCAGTCTGCCAGATCAGTCAGATGTGACTTCCCTTTAGTGAATCCATACTGGCTACTTTTGATAGTTTCCATTTGTACACTGCTGCAGCTTGTATAAAAACGTTTTTGTGTGTTCTCTAGCACTCACAACTGAAAACATTTCCATGACATTTTTATTCATTTTACTTACTTTATGGTTCATTTAGATGTGAAATGGGGAGTCCTAGTCTTTTGTAAAGCTATAAATATTTAAAACTAATAGTGAAAGTGTAGTCTTAGGATGTATCTTAGGATGTATTTCAGTGTTTCTCTGGAACTCTGTTCAGCTGCAGAGCAAAGATTATTAGAGCAATGGGCTACTTGACAGGAGGAGAGTAAATACAGAACAAATAAATGAACACTTAGCAAGTCAGTTACGGCATATAACATTCTTTTTTACACAAATTAAGCTGTTACCTTAAGCTTATGTTTTTCTTTATAAATATTTCCAATACCCTCTTATGAAGTAACACGACTGCATTATGCTTTACATAAAACTGAATTCTACAATCTCTTTAATAATGGGCTCCATAGACACTCAGTTAAGTATTTTTATCAGGGCCTGTTGCAGAGGAGACAAGGCATAATGGTTTTAAACTGAAAGAAGGTAGATTTAGACTAGATAGGAGGAAGAAATATTTTACAATGAGCGTGGCCAAACACTGGCACAGGTTGTCCGGAGAGGTGGTAGAAGCTCCACCTCTGGAAACATTCCAAGTCAGGTTGGATAGGGCTCTGATAAACCTGATCTGGTTGAAAGTGTTCCTGCTCACTGCAGGGGGTTCAGACACGATGATCTTCAAAGGTCCCTTCCAAGCCAAACCATTCTATGATTTGTCTGTGACAGTGACATCTGAATCAGTCTTCCTGATTCTCTCAAAATGTAGTACCAAACAATATACTACTTGAGTCAAAACAGTGACTGAGCCAACATCATGAAAGAACTTTCAGAAAATAAGCATTTTAAAAAAATGAAAAAAAAAATTACAAATAACACTATTCAAAATTAAAGAAACTCTTTCCCTAAGAAAGCAAAACAAACAAGAAGCTGCCCTACCCAGAAAGGGCAAAAGGCAACACATGTTCTCTAGCACTCACCTCCCATCAAAGGGAGGCCACTTCAAAACCCTGATTCAAAAGAACACCAACACTTGATTCCAGGTAGCAATTACAACATCATCAATGCTGGAAAGGCAAACAGCATAATTCTGGCAAGTTAAAAAAAAATAAAAACCAACAAGCCAACCAAAAAGGCACACGCCAACAGAAAATAGGCACAGTAGGATTTAACAGCACTGAGATTAATGAAACATTATCATAATATTTTCAGAGAACTGGTCAAATAGGAAATAGGCCAAAATTAAAACCAGAACAGTAGCATTATAGAGCCTAAATGCCTCTAGCACTTTCTGTATGAAGCAGATTGCTGTTACTAGCAGCTTGGAATCCTCTTGTTTACGTAAATCCCAGTACACGTCTTCATTAGGGAGGTCACATTTCTGAGCCTGCACTCAGAGGAGCAGTGGGAATACCTGCTTTGTTATTTCTCATTACAGACTATCAAAAGCTGAGTTCTGAGTATTCTAATTCATGTAGAACACACCAGCTTCCCTGTTAGAAGGGAAGTGAGATTTCTAGTAAGGTATATAAGCAATTAACAATAACATCAGAAAACCTCCAGAAAACATTAGAAATACTGCCAAAGTGTCTCTAGGCAGAACTGTTTTGACAGCACAGCACTCTCATTCTCCAGTCCCACAAAGGAGGTGCTCCTTATTGGTGGCAGGACAAAGAGTTATATTATTACAAGACAGCAAAGCAAGATGGTCGCATCTAGAGGGTAGTGGTCAAGGGCTCAAAATCCTGATGGAGAGCAGTGACAAGTGGTGTCCCTCAGGGATCTGTACTGGGAGCACTACTGTTTAATATCTCCATCAATGACATAGATAGCAGGATCAAGAGCACTGTCAGCAAGTTCACAGATGACACCAAGCTGAGTGGTGCAGTCCATACACCAGAGGGATGGGATGCCACCCAGAGGGACCTGGGCAAGCTGGAGAAGTGGGCCCAAGTGAGTCTCATGAGGTTCAACAAGAGCAAGTGCAGGGTCCTGCACTTGGGTCAGAAAAGTCCTCATTATCAATACAGGCTGGGGGATGAGTTGATGGAGAGCAGCACTGCAGAAAAGGACTTGGAGGTTCTGGTGGATGAAAAGCTGGGCATGAGACAACAATGCACACTTGCAGCCCAAAAGTCTAATCACATCCTGGGCTGCACCAAAAGAAGCATGGCCAGCAGAGCAAGAGAGGTGATTCTGCCACTCTGATCTGGTCGGACCTCACCTGGAGTACCACATCCAGCTCTGGAGCCTTCAACACAGGAAGGACATGGACCTGATGGAGAAGGTCCAGAGGAGGGTCACGAAAATCATAGAAGGGCTGGAACACCTCTCCTATAAGGACAGACTGAGGGAGTTGTGGTTGTTCAGCCTGGAGAAGGGAAGGCTCTGGGGAGACCTTATCACAGCCTCCAGTACCTGAAGGGAGCCTACTGGAAAGCTAGAGAGGGACTGTTTACAAAGGCATGCTGCTGTGATAGGACAAGGGGTAATGGTTTTAACCTAGAGAAAGGTAGATTTAGACTGGACTTTAGGAAGAAGTTCTTTACTATGAGGGTGGTGGAACACTGGAACAGGTTGCCCAGGGAGGTTGTAGAGGCCCCACCCTTGGAGACATTCAAGATCAGGCTTGACAGAGCTCTGAGCAACCTGATCACTAGATGTCCCTGCTCACTGCAGGGGGTTGGACTACATGACCTTTAGAGGTCCCTTCCAACCCAAGGCATTCTATGATTCTGTGATAAGAACTAGGAAAAGTATTGAAGCATGATATATTGGCACTGCTTAGAAATTGTATTCAAGTCAGAAATCAGGCAACTGCACCTGTATTCTGAGATTGCACTGTTTTAACTACAGGCAAAAAGTGAACATAATGGAAGCACAGAAAATGTATGCAGTAAGTTGACTGTAATGCTGGAATGAGTGCAGTCGTGCAGTGAGAGTCTGAGCCTCTGATATCTCAGCAGAGAATGTTAAAAAAAAAATTCTGGAAAACAATCCAAGCTGATCAAATGTATATGTGAGTTATGCTTAATAAACAACAAGATTAAAGTGAGGAATATAAATCCAATGCTTTTAACAAGAGGTTGGAGCTAGATAAATGGAGTGTTTTCATATCACATCTCTTCCCTTACATGCCCTTTCCCACCCACGAAGACAGAACTCAGGGAAAAGCTTAGACAAGAAGCCAGTTCTCCCTTAAGACGACGAATGTTTAACAGCTCTCCTGCATTTGCAAAACCAGAAGTTTGTTTTTAATGCAAAGAAAAACGTAAAACTGTTTGACATTCAACTTGAAGTAACCATGGCATTCTTCTCCAAATCACAGCCTTAAAACAAAACAGGACAGGGTCTGAAAAAGGGAGGAAAAGTGGAGGAAAGAAGGTTATTATCAAAGTTCCCCATCCCCCAAGAGTGAGTTCAGGACCTCAGATTTTAATAAATAATATTTTTTATTTTAATTTATTAAAATCATAGCAATTCTAAGCCTTAAATAGACTGTACTTCATTGGAACTACAGTAAACTGCTCTGCAGAGCAAACTTATTTGTTTCCATTGTGCAAAAGCAATTATGCTACAGAAGTATTCTTTTAACTAACCATTACTGGTGGAAAAGGAAAGAGTTGCTACTTTGGGGGCTGTCCCCTGCTTACAAAGGCACTTATTTTGGTGGTTGTGAAAAAATATTTCTCAAGAGGCATTCAAAACCAGTTCTAGAAAAATAAAAGAATAAAACTAGTTCTAGAAAAATATGGCAAACAACATAAAACCCTTGTACTTTTCTCCTATAACCAATACTTCCGTAACATCCCTACTATCTCTTGAGGATATATTACTCTAAGGACAGTGACCAAATTCACTGGTTTAGAAAGAACATGCAATGATCTCTGTGATGATCACTACAATTGCAGCCTCAAAACAAAAAGTTTTCAAGGAAGTAAAGTAACAGACAGCAACAGCAGCTTGCTCTTCATGGAAGGACAGAGTGCGAGGGCATGAACTAAGAAATCCAGTAAGAAATCTGGGAACTATGATTATCATTGCTACTGCCATCACTGCAATAGGCTTTGGAATTAAAGATTTTAATGTGGTTAAATAACACTGATATCCAAGTTACACTCTACATAATGCTCAGAAGAAAAAAGATTTTCAGGAAAACTACAAAGCAAGCTTGTTCTCTCTGAGTTCAAATTATGAATAAGGCCAAGTTTTAGATTTAACTGACTATATTTTACATAGTCATTGGTCTTCTGTAAAAAAAACAACAAACCAAAACCAACACAAAACAAGCAAGCAAGCAACTACAAAAACAATCAAACAAACCAACCAAACCAACGACAACGTAAAACACCACAAAAAAAACCCAAACCAACAACAACAAACAAAAAAGAAAACCCCACAGTGTATCGAGGCCTTAATCACTGTAAATGTTAAACAAGTAGTAAGTCTTACCCCAGAGATAAGAAATACTTTACAGAAGTCCAACACAGGTAAAATCTGCAAAAAACTGGCAGCTTCTAGAGTGTCCTGAAGGTTGTCCATGTTAAGGGAAAGTTTTGCAGTATAAATGAAATCAATTATCTTCTTTAAGCCTATTTTGTTCACACCATGAAGCTTAATGCACATTAAATCCTGTTCCTTCATTCCTCCTGAAAAAGACACACATAATTAAGTTGATGAAATCAAACCAAATCAATATGATCATATAAACTATGCAAATAAAATAGAACTTCAATGTGTAATTTAAAAAAACGTATATATCAGCGGGAAGAGTACAACTACATAGAGTTGTTTGCAGTCCTGGGCTGCTTCACAAAACAATGAACATTGTCCGAGTGTCCAGTGGATGGCAATTTGGAGATAGCAGTATTCATTACTTTAACAAAAAGCACAACCTGTGAACATAGCCTTGAAGTAATCACTTGCAGAAGCCATCATTGCTCTGTGAACAGGAAACACTTCATCACCATCTCCTGGAACAAGCGTCACATCACAAAGCAAACCTTCCACTCGCAGTTGGTCAAAACCCTGCAAGAAGAGCATAATGAGATGCATTCATTTGATCTGGGAGGAAAGTAGGACTCTCTCATTTCCCTCATGTAAATACTTAATGTACACGTGTACTGTAGTTCCAAAAGTCACTAAGAAATCATTTATCTTACAACAATTATCTCTAATATATCCAATAATAATTGTTCATTGCAAAACAAGTAGAATAATTACTATTTTCCAGAACTGTCTGAAGAACATGAAGCACACTGGGCATTAGAAAGCAGCTTTATTCCACTAATTAAGTTCTTTTCAGGAATGAGTTTGGTTTTTAAGCTTGCACTCCAGCAGTTTTTTCAGATAGGGAGTGATGCCATTTTTGGACCTACTCTTTCTGGACATCCACGCATTTCTAGATTTATTTGTGTCCCACAACAGTGCTTGGCAACTTAAGAGACTGTAAAAATACTGGGGACTGAAGGGAAAGTAACCTGGTTCCACCATTATAAAAATTTATTTCCAAAGTTTACATGGCAAAAATTCCCAAATAAGCTCAAATAATATAGCTGATTTTTCATGAATTATAATGACTACGTGTAACAAATAAAATCATCTACAACAGCATCCCAGAGTAAGATTTTCTACTAAAGGTATGCCTGGTTTGGGATACTGGAGGATGGGTGGACTACTCACCTCCTTCATGCACTGCAGAACAGAAGCCCACACGCAAAAAATTCCTTTAAGCAGGTATGGCTGATATTTTTCCAGTACTAACAGGAATGTAAATATTTTCTTTATAGATTTAACACTCGGAAGTCTTGGCATCAGCCCACATGGTTTAAGATTAAGATAGCTTAAAGCAAGGCTATATTTTTAAAACTGCAAAGGTAAGTAGGAATTCAGATTTGCCATGCAGAAAATAACAGTGCAAATGAAAAAATTAGTATTAGCTCCAATAAATCAGAAGCCAAACACAGGATTAAATAAAAATAAAGTGTATCAAAGACTCAAATGACTAGCCTGTAGTTCCCACAAACAAAGCTTTATAACTACTGATTCCCCATTTGTTCAAATTTTGTAGCAAAAACCTGAATGAGGCAATAAGCCCTGAACACTTTGCCTAGTGTTCAAACAAGGGAAAGCTATGCACAGGCACTCAAGCCTTAAAAACTAAAACAAAAAAATCATTAGCTTCTCTGAATTAAAAAAAAAAGTCAACGTTTTATGCCCAAACTTAAGCAATTTATTCAGGCAGCAAATCCAAAAATAAGTGGCAGCTCTCCTAGGAGTCATGCCATACAGATGTCCTCCGAACTCCCGAGAAGATTGCATTGGAAAGTAGCAAGAGTTGTGCAAGCCATAAGCTATAAGAAACAGGAAGATAAAATGACTTCAATTTTAAATTCTTAAAGCTTCAGAGAGGAGAACATTTTTATCCAGTAGAGGAATGTTCTATCATATGGTAGTGCCATATAGACAAGAGTCAGCATAGGGCATTACACCAAACCTAGCAGGGCTCTGCTGTCTTAAGGACACGACAGAGCATGGAGCTCTCCCCATGACATGCCCAAGGCAGCTTTCACACAGGAGGTAAGTGCCTAACATAATCACATGCTTATGCTCAAGTGAGCTGCTTCGAGACAAATGCATAGTTTAAATACTACCTCTTAGAAATTGCGAGTGGACAGGGAGAGAACCCAAGGAAAAGGCCAGGATTTTTTTTTTTTTCCAAGCTGTTGCTAGAAATTGAACCTTTAACTCTCAAGAAAGGAAATTAAAAGCCATGGTTGTTTGTGGGTATTGTCCGTACAGCACAATAACTTTTCATTTTTTGGAGGCTTTTTAGGAGTTACTAATCTGATGAAGTCTACTGAGCAGAGGCACTGTTTAGTGCCATCAGAATTCTCAGTAGCGATCAATACTGACAGAAGACTATTTAATTACCTGTAATACCACGGAACTGTGAGTATTGCTGGTGAAAAATCTTGTAGTCCCTGTCTTAGAAGACTGTAGGTGGGCAGACACGCCCATATCGCTGCTACCAAGAGATACTTTCATATGAGGATCCTCCTCTTCCACCAGAGATCTAAGATTAGAACAAAGAAACTTTTAAAGATGAAACTTATTTTCATTCAGTGCTCTTGTGTATTAAAACCAGTCTTCTGGGATGAAGCATAACAGCATAGAGGCTACAGGTCACAAATCAGCAGGCGACAGAATCAGTCCTTAGTGGCTCCCTTCAGCTAATCTAAGCAACTTAATTTTTTGCTAACAAATTTTCCTTTTCATCTCACCCACACCTCCTTGATTAAGACACTTGAACACTAATTTATTCTATGTGTGCTTCCAGTATTGTAGGATGCTTGCAGGGGTTTCATCCAGTTTTCTAAATCAAGTCTCTGATTTCTAAGGAAAGCTGAAAGATTGAAACTAAGTGCAACATGAAATTACTAAACTTTAGTTCTTATGGCTCTCATTATCTTGCTCAAGTATGAACATAATAGAAAATCTACATAGTGGAGTTTCAAGCTGTAACTTTAAGCTACCTTTAGAAACACACAATTAGAAAAACTCCTTTAGGAGACAGTATGCAGGCAATGACTTCAAAAATTTCATTTAAGATTTGTTAGCGTGAAGTCAATACTTGTGTTTTACTGTCCGAATCTAGAAAAGGGGGCCTAATTTTAGGCAGACCTGTTAAAGAATTGCCACATTAATATTAGCCTTCCATTTTAATCTTGAGATGGAAATTAGGTTTACATAGAGATATGCATGTGAGATTATGACTACCCTAAAATGTAATCATTATAAAATGTAAATACATTTAATCTTGAGAAATAATAATACCTACTTCCTGTAATTTCCATGATATAATGTACTACCTATTAGCATGCAGAGAACTATAATGCATATATACACACTAATAATTAGCAAACAAACTGTTAATCCACAAATGCAGGCATCTTCATTATTAATAAGGATTCCATGTTTGAAAAAAGAATCGTAGCAATCTGACATAACTGCTGCAAATCCCAGACAAAGGTTTCTAAATCTTAAATGTGTAGGTTAAAACATTGGCCTCCAATCTAGTTTCAGAAATTACTTTAAATAAGTGACAATAAATTTCACCACTCCATGCCAGATTTTGACTGCGATCACTAGGTAAGAACAAAGTTGGAATTTGCAGATGGAAAATAATTTTCATACTTTTTTTAACAAAAAAAAATTGTTTCTTAAAAAAAAATTACCCCCAACTTCTTTGGGTACATGGACTATGCAGAGCAGTTTCTGAAACCACACATTACCCTGATAGCACTGATGTGCCTTGTTCAAACCCATGAGTACATAAGGTCAGCTACAAAAACATACTTAAAACAAATTCACCATTCAACAGCGTACGTGGGTTTGAAACAGTGAGATTTTATGCACATAGACATAACAGATTGTAGAAACAAGGGTACATCTAAATAGCTTTGACTTCTAATGTAGGAACCCAATGCTCAGACATCTGAAAACATCAGTAAGTGTGGATATACAGCAGTGTGCAACAATTCTGTCATTTTTGAAACAAATTATCTCTATTTCATAGAAGAAATCCAGACTACAATTTCAACAAAGTTTTACAAGGTGTGCCTTAGAAAAATGCTAAAATATCTTTGGTATCCAACAAATGCATCCAACAATGTAACAAAGCAGCATAACAGTTGTTAGCTCATGAACCAAAATATGCTTGTTCACTTCTACCGTGTTTTGTGGCTGAAGTCGGGTTTATGTGGGGTTTTCTGTTGAGTTATAACACAACCACATCAAGGAAAGAGTCTAACATAATTTTAAAGGACACTCAGTCTCTAAATTCGTACATGCTTTTATATACAATAATGCGGGGAGACATGTAAGTATGGGGGGGATGGAACTGCAGATTTAACTAGCATGAACTTGACTACTTGCTCTTGAAAGTTCTCCCTGACATGTCAGATCAGATAGCCATTACATGAAGGCCCTTTGAAAAAAATAAAATGTTTTCAAACTCAGAACAAAATAGAAGATGTACACATCAGTTAAAATCATTACAAAATGACATGTACAAGTAAACCAGCTTTCTTGGCTCATCGGAATAGGCTTTTTACCATGTTTGCCACATACATACACCACACTACTTTATTTCCCAAGAGCCAGCATACTTCATAAGTTTTACAAATGAAGGCAGAGACTTTGACCATGACTCATTTATCCCACAAATGACAGTGATATCAGAATCATTTTTCTGAAGAGGCCATGTTACATACAACTTCCTAAGCTTTCTCCTAAGAGGACTTCTATAGCACAAGGTAACTTGCCACAATGGCACAGCCAGCAGGAAGGATGCAATATATGTCAAAATACTTGCAATACTTAGACGTACACATTCAATGTGACAGGTGTGGCTATAAGCAGTTATTTCCCCTATGTGATACTTAATACAAAATACCTATATCACACACATAAGTTCAGCAGCTCACAAGCTGCTCTTCTGCAGAAGAGATTTTCATTATTTCCCTTCCACATTTGCGCTTATTTATGTACAGGAACTTGTATAAACAAATCAGACATTAAAAATTACAACATTCCACGTGATAAAAATCCACCAGAATATAAACGTTGCACTTCAGCCTCAAACATTAACTTGGCTATGTATGACTCCACAAGAATAAAGATAAGCAATATCTTTTTTTCTTTAAATCTAAACTATGACCGAAAAGAAAGGAAAAGGGGGGAAAAAAAAAGTTACTTTGGGGTTTTGTTTGGGGATTTTTTTAGGTTGGCGTTTTTTGGATTTTTTGGTTGGTTGGTTTTGTTATGTTTGCTTTTACTACACCACTTTTTCTAACTACAGCTTAATTTCAGAAGGCCAAGTTCACTCTCCCATGATGCAGAAAGTGATGTTCAGAACCTGGTTTTAACAGAATTTACAATGCAAGTCAGAAATAAGATCTGGCAACAGCCACTGATCCCCTGAATCCCAGCCTTGTGACATTCACCGAGATGGAAAGGGCACTCCCAGAGTGACCAGAAATTATGAGTTGTCATTGGCTTTGTATGAGTTTCAGCATTTATCTTCATGCAACAAAAGAAACCCATCTTTGTAAGACAAGTGAAAATGCAACAGCTCTTTTGCACTGTGTTGTTAGCAATAAACAAAGAAACAGCAAAACCAAAGTGCTTCATCATATGCTACAGAAGTAATTTAAAACTACCCTGCAGAGAAATTTTACACTATTCAGTGTATAACTTCTGTTTGGGGGGCCATAAAATGAATATTCAGAAATAACTCTGCCATTCACACATAGAGCAGACGAGAAACACGCTTTATATCTGACCAAATTCCCAACAAAAACACAAGCATGTATGTCTGTCTTGTTTGCACACTTCAAAGGCGTGACTTACACTCATTAACATAGGTCTGCTGAGCACTGTAATTAGATAACAATGAATGTAAACATATTGATTTTTTACTTTATTGTAAGTACAGTATATCACAATTAAGTATACTACCAAAGAAAAATGCTAACTCACTTCCTAATTAATTTTATTGTCCTGATCAATAGAAATCATTAAACAAGAAGTACAGCAGTAGCATTTTTAACCAGTTAAAAAGTTGGAGAGACAGCTTAAAATACAGTGACAATTCACAAGTTGCTCTAACTATAGATATTAACACCACTTTCAATGCATGCACTTGGTCTGGAGGGAGTTGAACGTGACAGTGTTAAGAACAAGGGAATGTTGGAGTTCAATGTGAAACGTGTATGAACACTGAAATAGCGACAAAGGGGAGCTGCCCGACTCCTGCAACCTCTGGGAAGCAAATAGTTTGCAGTTCACAGAAAGGCACTGAAGGTTAATTAGTCGCTATCACAGAACAAGCTGTCAGTCAGAATATTCAGCTATGAAAAAAAAAAACCAAACCAAAACACTACAGTACTTCAAGAGCCTTGTTAAGCTAATGCAAAGAAGCTACACAGACTTTTGGGGTTTGCATTTGTGGGCTGTTTTGTGCCTCTTTTTTTAGCACAGGCAAAGGAAAGGAAAGGAAATCTTACTGGTGAAAAGAAGTTCACATGGAACAATGCAGTAGAAGCATTTAATGTTTCATTGATTTGAAAGAATGCAAGTTCAGTGCCTTTTAAATACTAATTCCCTAAATCTCATCACAACACAGGACAAAAACATAGCAGGGTAACAACACTTGACTACTATTTATGAAAAGATGACTGGGAAGGCAAAAGTTATCTCAATGGGTCTGCCTAAATTTCTAGGTTTAGCTGCTAGCACCTGCACATAGAGGAGTGGTATGAGTAAATATCTAGATCAGCACAAAGATTAGGGTGCTTAGTATTTCAGAAGAATACTAAACGTGCAATTTGTGAACAAATTGAATGACTAAAGTATTTAGTGGACCTTTGTCCATTACTGCTCCCAATTCTGTACTCAACCTCTCTAGATTAAATGCAGTGAATTATGAAACTGTGAACTGCTGTTAAAAGGAGAAAAATACGTGTGCAGCCAAAGAGCCACTAACCCTGTGGGCAGCACAGGGTACAGGACCCTTTAGATGGACCCAGAACTCAAACATTATTCACTCAATCCTTAGCTGAGGGCTTGCTGACAAACACAGCCGTCCACAGCTCTAGCATAACTGCCATTTGCACCTTCCTTCGAAATAAGTTTTAGATACGGGAACTTTTCAGCAAATACTGCTGGAAGTTTTTGAACTGGCTGGTGCTACACCACGATTCAGAGAGGCAAACTGCTTTCTAATGCACTTAGCAAATATTAACCTGTTAAAATGGTTCAGAGGCATGCAGGTGACCCAAGATAAGCAGAGATCTATGGAAACTAGGACACATTTTGATCTTAATTAGAATATTCCGGTTATGGAGTTGCCATTTTGTGTAGAGCTCAATAACAGGAATGAAACAAAACAATATTCTGCTACGATGCTTTCTTCAGAAGTAGTTGAACTCATTCTCATGCAACAGAAACTAAGCAACTATGAATATTATTGGGGATTTGTTCATTTACATCAGTAAACCACTGATCTATTTGAAACTGTCAGAGCATCGTGCGCACACTGAAAACAAAGTAAGGCGATCAACCTGCTGCTACAGATACTTTAAAGTGCATGCTCTCTGATTTATTTAAAACCCACAGACTTTACATAACTCAGTAAAAGCTTGCCAAAGCCATATTGGCCAGACAGTGAATTCTTAATTTGGTGAAGCTCAGTAGCTTGTTTCTGAAAGGATTATAACTTTATTTTCTCAGTCAAATTACTGTTCAATGAACCATGACTGCAAGTGTTCTGGTCAGTGGTAAATGGCATCTTCAGCAATCACTCCTGACATGTGCCAGTACTCTGGTATTTATCAGCAAACAAAGAACCAGATTTCAATTTCATATTTGTATTGTAATACAAATTTTTACTATTTCATGATCTATCAAAAAAATCTGGTATATTACAGGGCTGTCCTATAGATGCAGATACACATGGATTTTGCTATTGAGCCACCAAGGAGCTCAGTAAGCATAACTGACATAGCAGCATAGTATAAAAGAAAAGGTCATCATACTTCTATTAAAAAATCCAGTTATTAATATAATGAAGATGAACAAATTATGAAATCATGGTATTTCAGATTTCTTCCATTCCAAATCTTCTACCCATACTGTTTCAGGAAATCCTTTATTCTGGCAAAGTAGCTACTTTTCCACTTGTCCTTCCCTAAAATAAAACCTCACCTTTTTATTACTCTTCTTCTAACAGGAATTTGTAGCTTTGCATTATCAGTAATTTGTTAATGGATTCTTATTACAAAAGTACAGTAGAGGTTTCTATAGGAAAAGCAAGATCAGATTTTAAAATTCATACATGATTCCAGCTAGAAGAGAAAAAGGCAAAAGTTTATTTCTATTCCATTAGGTTGACAGAGCAAGTTAACGCCTCTCTTAACAGGCCAACGAACATGTTCAGCAATGTCCAGTTCTTGCTTTGGGGGTACACAGGCTGCTGATAAATATCTGAAAATAGGATTAACACACAAACAGCACTGGAAGGCAGGATCTAAATCACTTTTTGTGTATCACCTTTGTGAATTATTTTTTTTTCCCCCCTTTCTTATTAAGACCATTAATGCCATGCCATCAGCTTCAGATGTCACTGTTTTTCCCAAACATTTTAAAGGCTGTATGTTTAATAGATGAACTAGAGCCTGATAATGTAACTGATAATGTATTTTGCATTTATCATATTACTATATTATTTTTTTAAAGTGTTTTTAATGCTGTTTACTTGAAGAGGGCTGCCACAACTGGAAGTTTACAGACCTTTCCCTTGAGTGAATTAACACTGCATTTGAACTACTGTGGGGTCAATTTTCAAAAGTAGCTACAGCAACTAGTGCAGAATATTGCCCACCTTCGGCAATGCTCTAATGTTTATATTTGAATATCTCACTTTGCGCACCTGACCTTGTTTATCAGTTAGAAGGACAGCAGTAACAGCAGAATATTTAAGTATTTGTTTAGTAACTTGATGCTAAGCTCTTCTAAATCTTCACTCTAGAAGAAAGGCATAAAGAAAAGCTTATTGTTTCTTTAAAAAAATATAAAAACTCTTCCCATATCCATTTGCCACCTTCCTCTAAACTAAAGGTATTCTATAAAAAGAGAACAGAAAAAAAAGACTCTATATAACAGAGCAAACCAGTGGGAAGTGGTATTTTACTTTCACAAGACTCTGGCCAAGGGCAGCAGGAGAGGACAGAGGCTTTCCAAACCCCCACCATCAGCAGAGGACAAAGATCGTATCTGCACACACGCTAATGGGCAGCAAGCAGAAGCAGGTAGCTCACCAACTTTAACTGCTCCTTGGACACAGTTACAGCATGGGATGCTCACTGCAATGGCCTTCTTAAAAGGGTGTCTCAAGGGTAAATGTAGCTTGGAAACAACATAGCCGGAGGAGCTCTGCAAGCACAGTCACCAAAGGTAGCAAGGGCATGAGGGGAACAACATTCACAAACTGATTTGAAGGACAGGGACACTTGTTTAACCAGAATCAGACTCGCAGTAACCTACTTCAAACTATTCCAGAAGGAAAGGATTGGAGACTAGTGCATAACTGTCAAGGCTTTAACTTTTTTTTTTTTTTTAAATACAGTGAAGTGTCTTTGGACTTCACCTCAATCACCATCTTGATAAAAAGTTTCTGCCCAAGCACACAAACTCACAACGTCAACAGAAATGTTGAAGGCCCCTAGAAACACTCAGAAGATTGAAGACACGATCACTGTTCCAAACTCCAGTGGATCTGGGTGGAAAGGAGGACAACACAGAAATGAAGATATTCCCAGTTATCACTTGAACATTTTGAATCACTTCCTAGTAAGGCCATCCTATGACCAAAGCCAGTACAAAATCATGTCTCACAAAACGAGCAGAAGAGGACTGACACAAACATCATCCACCTTTTTGGTATGATTACCCCAAGGATACACACACACACACACACA